>MJUT01060984.1:199804-227239 GCA_002080005.1 Gigantidas platifrons
TGGATTGTCCCTTCGTCCTATGTGTTGTGTGCCCAATGTTGCCAGTGTCTTTGGATTGTCCCTTCGTCCTATGTCTTGTGTGCCCAATGTTGCCAGTGTCTTTAGATTGTCCCTTCGTTCTATGTCTTGTGTTCCCAATGTTGCCAGTGTCTTTGGATTGTTCCTTCGTCCTATGTCTTGTGTGCCCAATGTTGCCAGTGTCTTTGGATTGTCCCTTCGTCCTATGTGTTGTGTGCCCAATGTTGCCAGTGTCTTTGGATTGTCCCTTCGTCCTATGTGTTGTGTGCCCAATGTTGCCAGTGTCTTTGGATTGTCCCTTCGTCCTATGTGTTGTGTGCCCAATGTTGCCAGTGTCTTTGGATTGTCCCTTCGTTTGTTTTCACTAACGTTTATATATCATTGTTAAAAAAGGCTTCCTATAGTGCTGCTACCATTTTGAAATGCAACCAAATGTTAATTATTTGTGGTCATATCAAAAATAATTTGCAATTTAGTTCATACTTTTAAGGAGATATAGCAGAGAACATATATCTTCTTTTATTCCGTTCTATTTCTCATCATCTTCACTTTTATCAAAGGTTGATTTAACAGGAATCTGGGATACTAAAAAGTTGATTGATCGATTATTGGGTGGTTAGCGTTAAGCGTTAACAGTTCATACATATTAAGGACAATAATAAATCTAACAAGATCACAAAGTTAAACAGAACTGAGATGAGTTTGGAGAACCGAAGCAACGATATTTCACTGCCACTGTAAATGTATGGAATGATGGGAAAGGACTAAAATGTAGCCTTTGTACCTGCTATGATCACAGACTCCCTCTCTAAATATACTAAAGAGGTAGTTGAAATGTAATGAGGGTGGCATTCTCCAAACACGTTTCCTAATATGGTCCACGGCCATGTTTTTTTGTATAACCTGATGTCTCTTCATCGAGAAGGCACTCTTATCCGTTACCTTATGACATGCTGGACAACCCACGAACCTTCACTAGTATCCAGAAATACTAAAAGGTAGATAAAATGTATGAGGAAAGGTGTAATGTAAATGATGTATGGAGAATGGTGTAAATTGAATGTCGTATTGACAATCGTGTTAAGTGAATGGCATTTGGGGAAGGTTTAAACTGAATGGCATATAGGGAATAACATGATTAGCGAGCAGGGTTTTCATGTAATGGAAAATGGGGAATGGTTTGCGTGTATGGTGTAAGTGGTAATGAAATATAAATTGTCTGATTTTATAATTTTATTTAGTTCATCAATTGTCAACAGTAAAGTCTTTGTCAAGGAAATACCACAAATCACATGCATACACAAAACAAACAACCGTCCTGTCAAACAATGTGTTACAAAATTTAATGTCATGACGTCACACTCGACCTCGGATGACTCGAAGCTCGGATAACTCGAACAATTTCTGGCAGTCCCTTCAACTTCGACTTATCGAGGTTCGACTGTATGTCTATTTGTATATACTATTTCACGTTGTCCTGTAGTTGTTTCGTGCTAACATCTCTTAACATACGATATACGATATCAAGTACTAATTCTAAAGAAATAACCATGTGGACAGACTGGAATGAAAGATTAATAGTTATTAATATTGATATTTCTGTAGATATATCACATTGATCTGTCTTTATATGTCATTTTTATCAAGTGTATAGTTGCTGACAGGTAGTTGAATCATTATGATTACTTTTATCTTTGGTGGGTCCGTCGTAGTCGTGATCGTATGGCAGTTGGATTTATAGCTACATATGCAATCAGTGTCAGTCAGTGATAAAACTGTGAGTTCGATTCCCGTTCATAGCGAGGTGTACTCGATACAACATTATGTGATAGAGTTTATCAGTAACTTGCGACAGGTCGGTGGTTTTCTCCGGGTACCCCTGTTTCCTCCATCAATAAAACTGACCGCCACGATATAATTCAAACATTGTTGAAAGTGGCGTAAAACACCAAAAAGACATTCATGTGTGGAAAATACTTGCATGACTGCATCATTTCACTAAAAGGGCATGTCTGGGGCCATACAAATTAGTTTTTCCCGCCTCGTTTTATTGAAGTACCAATGTCAAGCCAGGAGAGTTGAGTGATGCTCTATATGTACGTTAGGTGTAGCCATATTGCTTCTGCTTCATCTACGATTTTATATTAGATTTTATAGCTGTTCTGACGGGGTGTGGTGTTGTTGTTTTTCATTTTATTACTATTAGCAACCAAAATAACAATTGCAATAAGTATGTCGAAATGTTCCTATAAATCTACTTAGAAATGAATGACCCAAATTGAAATTTTACTGTTAGAGCTAATACATTCAAACCCTGTCTTCAAAGACCACTCAAGGGAGAGTTAAGGCCCTTTGGTTTTATTCTTCCCAAACTATTAAATTATTTGGCTTGCCAATCTGTCGATTTTAAGCATACCTGATGAAGGTTATTACAGTAACGTACCTGATGAAGGTTATTACAGTAACGTACCTGATGAAGGTTATTCCAGAAACGTGTCGTACGCATTAAATTTGATGTCTACGTTTTTATTAAAACACAGTCTCGTAATATAAGTAAGATGTGTGTGGAATATACTACAATTGTTATTAAAATTGACGATCTTTTAGGACAGGTTTTTGCTTAATGCAGGTCGGTTTTCAAACACGTGTCACCTTGGTTTATTTACACATGCAACGTGGTAATGCTATTTTGTTCATTTTTCATCCCATCTTTTGTGTACGAGATTCATTATGAACAGTACTTTTAACAAATATACTAATGCTATATATAATCTATGTTTCTGTCACAGATCTGAACAGTACTTTTAACAAATATACTAATGCTATATATAATCTATGTTTCTATCACAGATCTGAACAGTACTTTTTACAAATATACTAATGCTATATATAATCTATGTTTCTGTCACAGATCTGAACAGTACTTTTAACAAATATACTAATGCTATATATAATCTATGTTTCTGTCACAGATCTGGACAGTACTTTTAACAAATATACTAATGCTATATATAATCTATGTTTCTGTCACATATCTGAACAGTACTTTTAACAAATATACTAATGCTATATATAATCTATGTTTCTGTCACAGATCTGAACAGTACTTTTAACAAATATACTAATGCTATATACTAGTATAATATATTTTTCTGTCACAGATCTATGCAAATCTATATAGATAACACTATAACGTTATTTTCTGATTATATTCCACCTAATTCATCACTCCGTTTCGCTCAACTAAAGAAAAATAGCAATAACTAACCCCGTTTATACATGGACATAATCCCTTATGGGGTAATAAAATTAATGACAAAGGCAGAAAACGTTAAGACTTGCTCCGCCGGGAAGGAGTATGTGTCCTTAACTATGTTTCCAATATACATTTACATCCTGGGAATGAATCTGATTCGGCTATTGATCATAATGTTACTGATCCATCTCTCCTTCTTAATTTTTCATGGTAAGTTCATGATGATCTGTCTGAAAGTAATCATTTTTCTGTTATTCTGGAAAATTTAAATTCGACTACACGATATTAGTTTCACAAAGCTAATTGACCTCTGCAAAAAACAGATGGGTAGATAGAACTTCAAGCCCAAATGCTGTCATCAAGTTGAAGTTTTATGAAACAGTAATATTAATAGCTGATGCGACCTTTCCAAAAACCAGAAAAATCCAAAACATCCAGGTAAACCACGGTTTAATAATAATAACCATCAAATAAGCAAAAAGCAAAAAAAAAGGGGGGGGGCTCAGCGGAAGTTCGGAAAGCATACTACTTCAGACAATGTCGACAATTTCTGAATCTTTAGAGCAAAATCTGGAAGAACAAAATAGGCGCACCTGCTGGTGTCATTTTGTTTCAGATTAAATTATCATATATCAATGAATAAGGTTTGGAAAATAGTTTTTTTTTTCTAAATAATGACGAAGACGATAAAACAAATGTTCATCATCTAAAAGATGGTCAAAATAATTTAGCAATCTGAACATGACATTTGTAATGAATTCGGCCAAACTTTAAAAAAAAATAACTCCATGACTGACTCGTTGACTGAAAATCACCATCACGAATATCAAAAACGTAAAAACTAAGCAGATAAGAACAAATTAAATCTTAAATAAAGGATTAATGTTTCCATCAATATATTTTGGAAGCAGACGATTAACATCCATCCGGAAAAGATAATGCCTTTTTATCTGCCAATGTTACGTACTAGTTCCGTTTGCCATAGACATGGTCAATGTTTTACGTGTGTGGCTTCATGATATCCAATGGACTTTTGTTCAATATCCACTGTGGATTGCTTCTAGGTATAAACACTTTCGATCATCTTGTTCATTCTGAGAGGTCTGGCCAAAACTATTCTGACAAGAAGGAACTTGTTGTGTCTATCTTTTTCTATCATTTAGACAAAGCATAACACACAACATAGAAATATTGCATGTTAAAACCGTCTTTGATATTGGATTGACAGATAAATCACCCACATTATAATTTTATTTCTAACATTTTATATGAAAGAGGGTAAAACAGGCGAGTCAATTCAACTTTTTCTGACATTCATGAACAAGAGATTCCCAGGGAAACATAATATCTGTGACATTGTTATATATTACGATAAACAGCCGAGCTAAAGTATTAAAAGATAACGTTAATGGTTCTCTTTATGGTTATCACTTCCTAACATGTTACACAGTAAAACAAGGAACTTTAATGAAAGGCAACTTGGTTCAGTTTTATCTCAACAAAAAAGAAAATTGGGCAACCAAGAATGGCTTTAAATTCTCTACTTCCAAAACTACGGGTATGTACTTTTGCAATCAAATACAACTACATCCAGATTCTGGATTAGCATTGTATAATTCCCCTATTATGATAGTAAAAGAAACTAAATTTTTATGTCTAGTATGTGATAGTAAACATGCCGTTTCTGCCTCATATCAAAATGCTTAAATATTAGCGCCTTAAGACACATTAATACTCTAAAAGATGTAAAAAAAAAAAAAAAAAAGTTCTAAAAAAGGTAACAAATGACATTTACTGCCATTGAATATTAAATCTGAGGCATTAAATATCTATATTTTTTTAATTCAAAATGTAGTATAAGCCAACAACTGTCTTTTGATTCTGTAAATGTGTGGATTAATTGACTTTCCGATCTCAGTGAATATCCTTTTTCCCCCTCAAAAATGCCAATAAATCCACACATTTACCTCGTCAAAAGACAGTAATTGTATAATATACTTCGATGATTCCTTATCATTTATTTATCAGTACTGGTATTATAGGCACGAATAAAACACTCTTTTAAATCATATACATGTAGTCTTAACTAAACACTATGTTTATTCAAGACTGTCACTTTGACAAATAAGTGAATATGTTTGACAAGACATAATCATATTTTACTGTGTTATTAAGGAAAGTTACAATATGATCCAGTTCTCAAGAGAAATCTACCAACAGCTATTAGTTCTTTATAAGATTTACACAATTATTGAAGAAAATATTTTAAAACAATATTCAAATTAAAATGCAATATACAATTTTGTCCTTCATGTAAATCTAATATGTTTCCGTAATTATCAAATTGTGAAGGAGTTATTTTCCCGAAACCCGAAAGGCTGAGGTAAATAGTTCTTTCGAAATTTGATAATTATGGATAATCACTTCTAAGGAAGTATATAATGATATTATTATACTGCACTAAACCACATAGAAGCAGCAATAAAGTTAATGGATAGAAATGTATTTGTATATAGAATGCATTGTGCAAATAATCGGCCTTCGGACTTGAAAACAATAATACAAAAATTAACAGATTCCACTTAAAATGCGTCAGTGATAAGGTTTTAGTCATATAACACTGTCTTTAGATATATACTTCACCTCCAGCTGATTTGTCACGGTTAGGCCCAAACCGTTCCATGACGTCCAAGTTTGTTTGTTAACTGACAGGCCATGAAAATAACCCGTTATTACTTTGTCATACACAATAGAGTTATTAGCGCTACGTACATATTTCCTAACATTTATTAGCGCTACGTGCATATTTCCTAACATTTATTAGCGTTTCGTGCATATTTGCTAACATTTATTAGCGCTTCGTGCATATTTCTTAACATTTATTAGCGCTACGTGCATATTTCCTTACATTTATTAGCGCTATGTGCATATTTCCTAACATGTATTAGCGCTACGTGCATATTTCCTAACATTTATTAGCGCTACGTGCATATTTCCTAACATTTATTAGTGCTACTTGTAGAATACCGCAGGAATAATTAATTATTGCTTTAACATCGACAAAAAAGTAAATTAACAGGATTTAAAATATTAAATTTTAAATCGGATTATCCGAAGGGGTCTAATCCTTTAGGTACATAGCGGTGCGTTGTCGTTTTTTGTTGTAATTAGTTGGGTAGTTAGTTGTAGCTTGGAAATCGTTCCACTTCCTGTTTAAAAATGGCAATCAAGAGCGAAGGACAAATTGATTTAACCCAACCACAACCACCCAATGTGTGACACTTATATGTAGTATTATATTCTTTATAATTATTAAGTTTATTTATATATTCTGAGCATGGTACTGCTGGGATTTGTTTGTATTTTTCAGATCTGGGAGTTATGGGGCATGGAACGGCTGCATTTTATCTTGTGATTCGAGGCTTGTCAGACTGCTGTGTGGTGCTTCATACTTCAGAGACATTGTTTTAATTTTCAAGTTAATTTTGTTTATATTTTACATTTCTGAATTTTCTTATTGGACACATTGTGAAAATTTTGGAAGTCTGAAAACGAAAACCAGGCGAGCATGGTACTGCTGGGATTATTTAATACTATGAACCACTGGTTTTAATATCCATAGTTACTAATTGTTGGTATATGTGTAATTGAATTATGGAAACTAATACTTTCCTATAGTCTTTCTCCTCATAGGTTTTTTTATCTCTAGTTTTTTAATGCAGAGTTTCATCAGTTGACATTAACAATGTAAGGACTTCGGACCGCAGATTTCGCTGCGCAGAATTAACATTTAATCATTAAAGATATATATATTCATTGAACAGCAGTGATAGCCTCTGATTACCAGGGCTCATCGCTTAGCAGTTAGTGATAAACCTCTGTTTCCAGGGTTCATTGCTACACTCATTTATCTTTACCTTCATGGTCTGTCATAATCTGCGGTGGCCATATATATATTCATATTATATACAAATGTTCAAAGTTGATATCTTAAATATATTATTCATGATCAAAGACATTTCTTGAATTTATCTATTTGTAATATACATATTGTATTTGTATTTATATAAACATATTAAACGCTGTGGCCAAATACTGCCAACCCTTAAAATATTTCTTGTTGTATTGGAGCCTCAAGGATAACGGAGTTATTTCTTACTCAGTTTCTATTGTAAAGTATAATAATAAAATTTCATATATGATGTGTTTTAGATATACAAATTATGATGTGTTTTAGATATACATTTGTACAAATTGTAAATAGGATTATGTAATTATTGATAAAACTAAGACTTGTCTTCCTCAGGCATGTGAGACCGTAGCTGATCTTGGTTACACTGCTTTTGTTCTTTGGTTTTACTGCTCCCAAGGATTTTAAAATCATTTGGATTTCCAAGCTTTCGACTTTGAGCGTACCTGATGAAGGTTATTCCAGAACCACGTCGTGCTCACTGAATTTGGTATCTACGTTTTTATTATGATTCATTTCTATTAAGGAGTAGCTTACCAATTAAAACATACTCATCACAATCCTCTTTATCTTGAGGAAGTTTGTATTATTTCATTTCTGGTTTTTGTAATACTAGTAGTACAATTTGAGTTTTAGCATTTTCTCAAAATTAGTCAGACAAAAGTTAGAAAAGTTTTAAGATACTAAAGAGATAATCAGAAGTCGAAAATCAAAGAAAGACAGCTAGACAATAGACAAAAGAAAAAAGACAGCTAGACAATAGACAAAAGACAGCTAGACAATAGACAAAAGACAGCTAGACAATAGACAAAAGACAGCTGGACAATAGACAAAAGACAGCTAGACAATAGACAATAGACAAAAGAAAAAAGGACCAAGGGACAAATAATGATCTACAAAATAATACACAGAACAACACTTGAGCAACACCAATCCCACAAACCAAAACGGTTTAACCCAGGTGCTCCGGAAGGGTAAGCATTTCCTGCTCACTAAGAAATATAATGACAAAATAACAACAGGAACTTTCTGGGGGAAAAACAACGGTATTATAACCAAGTGTTTGTTTTTAATTGGTAAGCGGCATGATGCAGAACACCCGCTATGAAATCTGTATGTAGTTGTAGTTGTATTCATTTTGTTAGTTTTTGGCTTTGTATATGATCAATTTCTTATAAACTCATTCTTCCTTAGATATGTTTAGTATGCAAACTTACAGTTCCAAATTAATGTAATTATTGTTAAAACTAATATTCATCTTCCCCGGGGGTAGGTATTGTTGATTCAGGCTAACTTGTCAGGGCGTGGCTATCGGTCGTAGTTCAATTGGAACCTTCATTTTTAATTTAGGGTGGACAGGTAAAATAGTTTACATCTGAATTCACTGATCCATTTAATTAGAGTCAATTGACAATTATTATACCTTTTATATTCTATACTATGCAAACAACAATACTATGAATAGCCGATTGTTGTTATTTGTACGAGAACCTGGTGTTACATATAAATAGTAGATTCGTTCACGGTCATAGTTTGAAGTTCAAACAGGCCGGCCAGGTTACTTTGTAACATCAATAACGTTATCAGAATTTGACTATCCTGATTAGGTTCTTTGGTTTTCTTACTCCCCAAGACTTCTTACAAATAATTTGGCTTTACAACATTTTGACGTACCTGATGAAAGTTATTTACACAGACACGTTGTGCGAACTCAATTAGATAGCTTCGTCTTTATTCAATCTTTCGTCACGATGTGATTTATTTTTATCAGGTATCAAGGAAACTCGGACTGCAAATGTTTTAATTGTTAATATATAAGGACCACCTACAAAATGTTTGAACTTGTCATTATGATTCCTGCCATTTTGGACATTATTTTTTTACTAGAGATATACTAAATAAAACGAAAACACACCACATGTTTATGGATTAAGTCCTATTTCATAGGGGTGGGGTCGATATCTAACATTATTTCTGAACACGTAATTTATCTGATAGATGTAGACACCTGTTTGGAAAGCTCTGATAATTGCAACAGTAACTTATAATGGTTATTTGAGAAAATATTAGATAAATAAGAATAAAGGGTAAATGTGACGATTGTTCCTTTACTATATAATCTAGCTTCAACAAATACATATTAACCTTACTCAGAATAGATAAAGGGGGAGGCAAATGATTGTTATATATATTAAACATTTACATTAATAGGAGTAACAATAGACAATCCAGAAAACAAAAAATACGTAATTTAATATGTATCGTACGCCTTCTTTAGTTCTATACAAGATCATGCTAGAACAGCAATAACTATGGAAAAGATAGCTATATACTTAATTGGTGCGAAAAATACATTATCATCTGTTAATTGGTTCTCAAAGGTGTGATAATTTTGCTGGGTTTGTTGATGTAATTGGATGGATATTGTCGCAAACGTTATCGTCCAATCACAGTGAACGTCTGCTGTACATGCGCAGCTGAATGGTTATCAAATTATAAATGGGCACACTATCCCTTTTAAAAAAGGACTTATATGTGTAGGAATATCGAGGAAAGATATAAGAAAAAGTATGTTATGTTTTTATGTGTATTGATATAGACAACGAGAAAGGTATAGTTATGACTTTGTTTTAAATTCTATTTGAAATTGAATGTTTTGCTACATTGTTTTATTTGTTCCATATTATTTTTGCTATATATCTGGAAAGAATACTTTTAGTAGGAGTGTAAACAATTATATTATAGGCTTTCTAATCTTTCGACTTTGAGCGTACCTGATGATGGTTATTTCTGACATGAGTCGTGCGCACTAAATTTAAAGTGCCTATTGCATTAATATTGATTTTCAAATAACTTTTTAGAAATTACGTGTATCCTTATTTAATTTCCACAAAAGATGTTTTCAGTGTTTTCTTAATTCCAATGTTTAACACTTAAAGTATCATTTTTCACTCGCTTAGCGAATTTTGAACAAAAATCGTTCCCGCGAGATTTCTGTTAGATAGATCAGGTCCTTCACTTAACAAAATGCATTTGACATTCTGGTAGATTTCTAGGTGTGTATTCAGTGTCACAGTTAGTTATCAATCATTTATTGAGTTGCCTTCATTTTCGATGTGTTTTGCAATGTTTTGCTAGCAGCATAGTCACTGAGGAATTGAATTATCCTTAGCTATATAGTAAACAGATGATAGGCTGAATGACGAATCAAACCTTAATTATATTTTAAACAAAGAAACATAACATGTTTTATTGTGTGTGTCACAAGAGAGTAAATATTTTAATATTTTTACATGGTCTTATTCTCTCTTCTTACACTTAGCCGTTCCTTATCAAATCAGATCCCGTGAGATATTGGTTATTCGCTTCTATGCTATCTTGCTATCTGAAAACAGTGTGAAAGTAGACGATTGATGTTGACTTTCGTGTTCAATGAGAAATAGCTTTGCTTTTCTGCTAAAGAAATAGCATCAGTAAATATATTCTCTAGGTATAAAATGAAATTACCTATTTGTCCTCGTTAGTTTTTGACAGTACCAATATTTATATGGCTGCATATCGTAACAATATTCTATTCAATGTTAAAATGAAGAAAACTTGTAATGAGGCGGAAAGTGTTCATTTAAGAAGATTATAATTTCTAGTTATACATGGAAATTGAATAATAAGGTTGACTTCGGAGACACTATTGTCTATATGAGGAACTCAAAACAGGATTTTTGTATTGGTATTTCATGTAGACAAATTTCAAGAGTAACACGATGGGTGCCATTAGTGAAGTAGGAACTGTTTATCCTTTGGTAGGAACAATTCATCCTGGATTTTTGTGGGATTGGCGATGCTCAATCTTAAGTTTAATGTGTAATGCTTTGTGAGTCTTTTTGTCCTTTTTCTTTTGGCCATTGTATTGTTTGTCCTTCTTCGATTTATAGTTTCTGATTACCCTTTAGTGTCTTTACACTTTCATCATAATTTGGAGCCATTTTTTTTTACCATACTTTTGCTGTATACCCACTTTGAAAATGGGGAGTTCACTACAGGTACTATTAATTAACAGGTAAATAGTACCCTTTTAGAGCACTTTGTTTTAAATTCCAGGTATAATGAAAATAAATTTAAAAACTGATGGTCAACAATTCCACCAATATCAACAATATTGTATGTAGAATTTGTTATTCCAGAAACGCTTCTTACACATTAAATTAGATACTTGCGTTTTTAATTAGCTCTTGATTCGATCTTACTGGTGTTGTCTTGTCTATCTAGATGGACATTTTCTGTATTGTTCCCTCTTGTTAGTACTTTTTTGTAATCTCAAATACATTACTGTATAACTTTAATTCAAAACTGATGGCTGATCTTCCTTAACAGTGTAACCGCATCGGCAGTGTAATGGTTAGCGTGCTCTCCTCGAGTTCTATAGATCGAGGACCGCATCGGCAGTGTAATGGTTAGCGTGATCTCCTCGAGTTCTATAGATCGAGGACCGCATCGGCAGTGTAATGGTTAGCGTGATCTCCTCGAGTTCTATAGATCGTGGGTTCATCGGCAGTGTAATGGTTAGCGTGATCTTCTCGAGTTCTATATATCGTGGGTTCATCGGCAGTGTAATGGTTAGCGTGATCTCCTCGAGTTCTATAGATCGAGGGTTCATCGGCAGTGTAATGGTTAGCGTGCTCTCCTCGAGTTCTATAGATCGTGGGTTCATCGGCAGTGTAATGGTTAGCGTGATCTCCTCGAGTTCGATAGATCGTGGGTTCATCGGTAGTGTAATGGTTAGCGTGATCTCCTCGAGTTCTATAGATCGTAGGTTCATCGGCAGTGTAATGGTTAGCGTGATCTCCTCGAGTTCTATAGATCGAGGACCGCATCGGCAGTGTAATGGTTAGCGTCCTCTCCTCGAGTTCTATAGATCGTGGGTTCATCGGCAGTGTAATGGTTAGCGTGCTCTCCTCGAGTTCTATAGATCGTGGGTTCATTGGCAGTGTAATGGTTAGCGTGATCTCCTCGAGTTCTATAGATCGTGGGTTCATCGGCAGTGTAATGGTTAGCGTGATCTGTTCGAGTTCTATAGATCGTGGGTTCATCGGCAGTGTAATGGTTAGCGTGCTCTCCTCGAGTTCGATAGATCGAGGGTTCGAGCACCGATCGGGTCAAACCAAAAACTATAAACTTGATATGTGTTGCTTCTCCTCTAAGCACGCAACATTAAGGAGAAAGATCAGAGACTGGTTTGCTCGGGACCAGGATAATGTGTCAGAGTGGGACGACATGTCTATCCGCGAACTGTTGTTTCATTGAGCTAGTATTATAAAAATCCACCTAAGCATTATGGTCTAATATAAAGTGGACGTTATCATCAAATCATTGAAAATTAACTTGTGTTTGCCATCATATAGCTGTAACATTGACGAGTTAGCTTTAAGCAATAGTCACTAATCAATTCAAAGCAATACAATCAGGCTTCATAGATGACATATATAAGTTTTATTTTCGTTGTAAACTTCCTGGAATATTATTTGAAACTCGTTGTCAGAAAGTTTTGTTCCAAATCATCTAATTTTGTACAAAACATACATATTCTTATCAGAATGTCACGTTACCAAAGCATATATTGTAATTATCATGAATTGATCGCTCAATACGATACATTGAAGTTTCAATTGTAGACATAATTTCAGTTCAATCTTGGTGAAGTCCTGTCTTTGGGAACATGCACATAATAAATGGTGTAATTAATAATAAATAGAGCATGAAATACTTACCCTTCCGAAATAGAAATGGAAATAGAAATAGAAATACTTCATTAAACCAATTAAGGACCCTTGCGGGTTTATAATATCATACAATGATTACAATGATTAGAATACATAATATAAATATCTCTTTCGTGTTATTATTTTCCATTTGGTTGGTTGCCCTATGTATTTTAAATGTACTTTGTTTAGAAATGTATTTCTTATCACATTTCAGGGACCGTCATGGCCGTGATCGTAAGGTAGTTGATTTACAACTACCTATGCAATCGGTGTCTATCAACACTGATGTTGTGAGTTCGAATTTCGATCAGGGCGAGGTGCACAACATTATGTAATAAAGTTTGTCAGTGACTTGCGACAGGTCGGTAGTTTTCTCAGGGTTCTCCGGTTTCCTCCACCTATAAAACTAACCGCCACGATATAACTGTAATATTGTTGAAAGTGGCGTTAAACTCCACCAAACAAAACAATCTTATCACATTTCTGAGTAATATGTATTTGTTTGAGCTATTTATTCTAGTATCTTTTTGCATTCTACGAGTGGTGCCATAGGTTCGATCGTATGGTAATGATTGGGTTAACAAACCTTCAATCTCACTTTCAGGTATATTGATGAAGTTCAGTCAAATTATAATACAAACTTTGCTAACTGGATAAAATTGATATATCCTCAAAGAACTTCAGATAAAGCAAACAGCATAATCAGTTTCCTCTGTCTCATTTCTTGACATTTACCTCAAATCTCACTCCAATGGTCAACTTTCTACCTGACTTTGAATAAACATATTTTATTGATAAATAACATTTAAACTTTTTTTCATAATACAATAAAACATAGGATTCAAAAACAAACGTAACGCTTATATTAATCCGTTTCTTAAAAAAACACATGATAAATTGAAAATAGTCATTAAAACACCCAATTAATCTAACATTGTTTAAATAACTGAAAATTAAAGGAAGGGAAAAAAAGGGAAATTGTAGGTTGCACTCTGGATATAAAATCACATGATGTGTCTGAGTTTAAAATCGTTTACTTTGCGAAATATATTTATGCACTGTCGTAAGATATCAAGATCAGGACTGCCAAATGATAATAATACCTGACTTTATAACAAAAGAGACGACTTCAGTTATCGACAACATAAATTTTGCACACATTGGTAGTAATAAGCTAACGGCTTCCATGTATGGGGTGAAACAATTCATAACTCTAACGCTACTATCAATTTTGCAGTTTCTGCAACGTCAACATATTCTGAGTACTAGACTATTAAATCAAGGGTTTTAAAGAATCGTCTCATCTCATCTTTCAAAACGTATTTCGGATTATATCAACATATTATCATTTTAACCTCTATCTATGATTGGTCTATAGGATTTTGGAACTGTACTGACATTGCGGTATTTTTTTTTTTAAATTAACTAACCACTCAACTCAATTAGTACATATCACCGCTAATGTTTATGAGTTCGATTCCCGTTCGTGTATTCAATACAACTGTATATAATCACGTTTATCAGGCACTAGCAGTAGGTTTCTTGTTTTCTTCTGTTCTTCTGGTTCTTCTGGTTCTTCCAGCACTGAAATGACGCCCATGATATAACTAGAATAGTTTAACACACATCCTTAGACGTCATATACTTATTTGGGAATTTGCATCATTCCTCTCACGTTTACGACATAAAAGACTATATTAGGTGTGTCATCCCTACATGATATCTATTAATAGAGGATATATTCCCGTCACCTCTACCTGCGAGGTGTTAAAACAGAAATAAACTCTCATTTTTACATCATTGTTGCTAAGGGTGTCCCGTTGTTTTATTTATACAACATTGTTGCTAAGGGTGTCCCGTTGTTTTATTTATACAACATTGTTGCTAAGGGTGTACCGTTGTTTCCTTTTACATATTTTGCCATTACTTTTTGTTGCCTGTTTACTAGAATATATCGTAAAACTCGAAACTATTGGTTCGTCTGTAAAGATATTCTGCTACAACACACAAAACAAAGACATGCAAAATTCTGAAGACATATTGAACCAAAATAATAAAACAAAAACAAAGACTTTCTAAAAACAAAAAATACAGCGACATTCTGGTGCAATACTAAGAAACACTAATACTTCCCGAACTATATCATTTGACCCAAGTGAAGACATACATACATGTATGATAAACGGGTAATAATACTAATATTACTTAATACCTATAAATAGATTTCATGTTTCAATATAATGTGATGGAGAAATTGCATTTTCGTGTAATTCTGATTAATACATGCCAAACATTTTTTTCTGACAGTCGATAGCCTCCTCATCCAAAATATACACCTCCCATTACCGGTATTTTAATTTAGATAAACATATTCAACATCATGTGCATAGAAACTTTTAAGATAGAAGTAAAAAGCCTATTTCGGAATGGTGAATAGACAAAACCAATTACTTTTTTTCATAAGATCAAAAAAGAAATGAAAATAAAAATACGAAACAGGAAATCGTGGGAAAACAACGCGAATAAGACCAGATGACAAAGAGCCAGTAAAATGTACAACCTCAAAGTCATATTACCTATGACAACCTCAGAGTCATATTACCTATGAAATTATCAGATCCCAGATAATATCTTATGTCTAGTTGCTGAATACTTATTTCATATTTAATTGGATGTCGATAATAGTAGTTTTCTTAAAACACATATTTATCTGTGGTCCGCTTGATATTCCGAAAGTTCATTGGACTGACTGTTCATTGATCCAAAGTTCAGAAGGCTCAGTGATCTTAAATATCCTGGGTCTACAGATCTATTTGCTCACTGGAAACAAAACAAAAACATAATGCCATGCCGAATAAAAGGCTCATAAAATGGTGACTACGACAATTGAGTGAGTGAGTGATTGCTGTTTAATGCCAACGCAGCAATTTTTAGGTATACTATGGCGAGGGACAATTCAATATTTCATTATGTTCATCTGTGTTGTATAATAGATTTTTGCTTTTTGTTTTGTTTGCTTTTCCTTTGCTTATCTCAGTCAAAAATTATAATATTTTTAGATACAAAACTAACTTGTAAGATGTCAAAATACACACACAGTAAAGGTTCAAACGTTTAAAAAGTGATAGAGAAAACCATACGCCGATATACTAATTTGGAATTCGAATATTGTCTTTACTAGATGTAGAATTTCATTTAATATAAACTATGTTCTTCTAAAGTTGAGACTTCAGTTTGCTTTTTATCTAAAGGTTAGAGCTTACAGTTGACATTTTGATTAACAGAGAGTTGTTGTCTGGCCAGTGTGTTTAACAGAGAGTTGTTGCCTGGCCAGTGTGTTTAACAGTTTCTATTATTATTAATATATATTGTTATTCAGCTGCTTTCATTCCAGTGTTACGTAAAATTGTTTCCTCGTAGAATTTTTCCCTTTTTGTGAATTTGTTAACATTTAACAAAAAAGCATGAAAAAGAAATACTATAAATGCAATGTTCGCACCGATGAATCTTCGAATCAACGAAACTTCGGACCACCGATCCTTCGGAATAATGAATATTCTGAATACCTACACTTCTGAATATCGATACGTATCCAGAAGGAGGTTTGACTCTATGTGTATTCTTATTTTGCCTCAGTTCCATTGTTGGAGTGTTTAATTTAATAATAAAATTTGTTCACGCCACGATATGGCTGAAATATTGCTAAAGTTGGCGTTAAACACCAATCAAGCAATCAACCATTGTTGGAAAAATTGAAGGTAATGAGAAATAATATAATTTGTCAAATAATAAAACCCAAACTGAGTTATTTTTTTTTTTCTTCTTCAGATTTATAAAGAATGACATCAAACAGAATACAGATATGTTTATTAATTATCGTTATGCTAAGCATTCCTTGTTCGTCACAATGGGCACACACATTTGGATGGGGAGGTGCTGGAAATGGAAAACGGTCCTCCTCATACCGTTCATCACCGCAATGTCAAACAGATTCTGACGTTTTAAGGATAGTTTCACAACTTATACAGGTATGTATAGTTTTTGTGTATTTTTAATCAATGAAAATGAATACACGTATATAGTACATGTATAAAATATATTCTGATATGCAGTACAAAATTTGCTAAAACATTTTATTATAATTATTCCATTATGCCAATCTTTGGACTACTAGATGAGGAACACATTCAACCTTTCCAAATCTGAACGCTGTGCCAATCGTTGGGCTACTAGATGAGGAACACGTTTATAACCCTTACCAAATATTTACACTGTGCCAATCCTTGAACTTTGATTTTTTTTATTGACAAATGTTTTCTCCTACTTTGATTTCCATCCATATTTTTCATGAACTAAGTTGCTTTATAGTTGGTGGTAAATTTAACAAATGTTTACATCAATTATACCGTTATCAAAAAAAAAATGATTGAGAACGTTCATTAAATCTTATTACCGCTGTATTGTTTTTGTACATATAAATACAATTATGCGTGGTGAGATCTGTTAGTGAAGACGGGCATTTCCCCCAATATGTTTTTAAAGAGGGGGTAATTAACAAATCTGGAAAGTTCATATCTGACACAGCTAAACTCATAAAATCTGTGAAAACAAACTTATTCGTAAAGGCCATTATTTAGCACCTCTAATTGACTCTTTGGACCAGATTAACTTTTCTAAGTAGTCAGTTAGCAACTAGCATTCATTGATCCTGGTATGGTACTGTCAATGTGTTTGTTGTCATTCAAATGTGTGATAGTATGTGGTCGTTTTGAGTGGGAGCGAGTCTTTGCAGTTTTATTTAGTCGTTTGTCTATATTTGTATTTCCGTTGGAGATCCAGTTATCAAGAGGGATAGGGTTGATATCCCATTTACCGGTTTACTCTCTCTATATTTTTGTGTCCCTATCCAGGACCTGGAATTTCCAACGCTATAATCGTGGTCTTCTTTATGTTCATTGATTTGAGGAGATATGTTTTTGTTTCTTTTGCTGATATTGGTAGAATTGACTATCACATGTAAACAGATTTTTCATAGTATTGGGTTATTGTCGTTTTGTCAGATTTGTTGGGGACCAACCATGGAGGTTGGTATTTCATGTTCTGAAAGGCTACTTTCGTCAGTGAGTCGACGCGTAATTTTTTTTTTTTTCAAAATGAACATTGGCATGTAGGGAACAAGGGAGTACTGAAATATGAGAAAGACATTGGCCTGATAATAATAGAAGATATATATTTTGAAAACAATATTTAATAGTACATAATAGAAAAAATACCAAAACATTCAGCCAGATTAAGTCATATAACTGTTCATAGCATTTCTTAAACAGGGTCAAATTATTTTATAGGACGTTTTAAAACAAAAGTCAATTCAAATACGTCTTTAAATACTAAGTCAAATATGGTCAATTTATGGTCATATGACGAGTGTGTCTAAAAGTCGGTCTCGGTTCCGGTCTTCGGTTCCGGTTCGCTATCTAAAAATCGGCCTCTCGGTCTCGGTTCCGCCATAAAATATCTAGTTTTGAAGGGTTATAAAATCTTTTTGATAAACTATTTCAATTGCATTAACGTCATGAAATATGTCTTTTGTGATTTTAAAAGAAATATTATTCATAACTACCCTACTACAGATTTTTTATTAAATAATTCAATGAAACCGAATAAACCTGAACCGAAAATTTCTTTTAAAATCACAAAAGACATATTTCATGACGTTATTGCAATTGAAATAGTTTAACAAAAATATTTTATTACCCTTCAAAACTAGATATTTTATGGCGGAACCGAGACCGAGAGACCGATTTTTAGAGAGGAACCGAAGACCGGAACCGAGACCGACTTTTAGACACACCCTCATATGACGTGCAAAACGTTATGTCAATTAACGCCATATGACGCCTCAAAACGTTAAGTCAATTAACGCCATATGACATCTCAAAAGGAGTTATTTGTTTTAAGAGAACTGATATTATAAATATTGTGAATTTAGAAATTACTTGCATAAAACTGCATTTCGAGCTAACAAGTCAGCAATGTTAAGGTAGAGAAGGACACTAGGGGCAAAAAAAAAACTAGTCAATAATTTTTTTTGAATTTCATATATATTGTTCTTTGGGATGTACCTAACAAAATATCAAAATTTGAGAATAGCTTTCCAGGCTTATTTTAAAAATATTCCCTGAAAGAGTTACCCCCCTCTGAAGTCCAAAAAATGTCATTTTCTTTCACTTCTCCGTGTCATTAAGGTACCCCCCAAAAAATGCATGTAATTTTTTTTTAATTATCTGAGTATAATATGATAAATGAATATTTTGGAATATCTAAGACATCAATTTTTATAATTTTTTCATTTTATTTTTCAAAATGGCTACCCTTATTTGGCAATATAGCCTGTAACTGGCTTTGGTGAAATCCAACAAAATTTGATTTTAAAGTGGAATAGAAAAAACTTGTGTCAATGAATTTTTTTTTAAAAGATATATCACTTTACTTATATCCATGCTACATATCATTAAAAAATAAAGATATGTTTCCAGGCAAAAAAAAAGTTAGGGGTTTAGAAAGACACCCTGACATATACCCTTTTTTGTCAATTTCATGAAAAATGTCCACATTTTCCACTTTTTTTAATAAGACATTGAATAAATGAAAATAAAACAGGCAAAGATAATGTTTGTAAGGGAAAACCTTCCTTTCTAGGTGATATAGGTAGCAAATTAAACTGTCTACAATTCTTCCAGGGCAGGAACATGCAAAAACAAAAACATGCAAAACTCATCATATTCTAATATCATTTGAGACATGATTACCTCCCTTGACGAAATGCTTTATATAGCATTTTACACATATAATGTATTATTGATAAGGAAATTACTGTATTAAATTTGTATTTCAGTTTAATTTGAGAACTTGTATAAATCATATGTAGAAAATTCAAAAAGCAAAATACCTCGTAAGAAATACTGCAAACATAATTAATAATTATTACCACATTTGTATTCAATATTCTTAAAAGTCACGTGACTAGTGTGCTTCTCTACCTTAAACAAACTATCGATGAGTAATTACTGTCTACGTCGATTATAAGGACATTTCATTTAATTTGAAAAATATATTTTCAATTAACACTTTGTAAATGTAAAATTGCTACAAAATAAATGAAGAATAATAAAATCTCAGTTTCATTCGAGGGACAAACATGTTAACAAAATAAATACCTTGTGTGTCCACCATTAGAATTAAAGACAAATTGTAAACGATATCTTATTGACAAGATACAGTATGTGTTATTTTTGTACTATATGCTAACAAAAGTATAATTATAACATTGTTTTATAGAATGAGCAACGAATTACCCCTTTAAGTTTAAATTTAAATACCTAATTAACCAAAAATATATGAAAGCGACGAATGAAACAAATAACCCTTTGAGATATTCATGAGTAATAGTAAGACAGAGTGTTCCTGCTAACAAGAAAGCTACTGAATCAAGGATTCCTAGTGGTTAAGTTGAAGTCACCACCATGACTTGGTTAACCGTTACGGAATATCTGTGTCACAAATGACCATGACTTAATCATAATCTGGTCATTTCCTCATTCATGACATCTATATTTGGGTATGAATGGAACTGATAACGTTAGTGCTGATAATCACTACCACGCAGAGTTATCTTTCCTTATGTACCATCATAATACCTTACACAGAGCACAGAGGCAGTGTAAGGACATATAACTCGGTATAAAGAGGTTGACTGATTGCATAGTTTAGATGAACATCAAACTGATTGTCAATCGCGACCATAACTGTCCCTCATTACTCTCAGTAATTGTGTTTAATTAAATATGTTTATTTTTTTTATAGCTGGTGGCAAAACGACTAAAAGACTGCGAGGAGAGAAACATGAAACCTCCTGAATTATTGAGTGAATACGAATAATAGTTTGTCTGTAGGTTTTGAATCAAGACAAATTACAATGGTTTGTATTTTCTTCTTTTTTCTCCTTTTTTGTTATTTGTTTATTTTTGCAAAGGAATAAACATGTAATATGTACATTCATTTACACTAATCACATAAATATTATTCTTTTGGCACTCATCACACATACTTAGTTCATTAACATTACATAATTGTATTCTCTACATTTATAGCTAATTAAATATTTACTTAGAAATAAAATACTAATCATACAAATATGTGATATTGGTGTTTAACGCCATTATCAACAATATTTCAGCTATATCATGGAGGTCAAGTACAACAGAGTACCTAGGAAAGAATGAGGGATATGTTCAAATATATTTATGTGAAACGAATCACTACAGGAGCCGAAGGAAATAAAATTGTTGTCCAACAAGAATAAACATGCATAATTGTTGAGCGACTTTCATATTACAGTATATATTGTAGAGGGTTATATTAAGTCGCCTTCTTTGCCAATCTACATTAAGCAAAGCTGACATTTCAAAGAATGAAAAATTAAACGTAAATTATATAAAGTCAAAGAATGAAAAATCAAATGAAAATTATATAAATAATAATATTGCAACATTTTAAGATACATTATAGAGCTAAAACTCAATGAAAATGCAATGAGGAAGTTAAGCATACACATGTGCTAATCCAGTCAGTATCCGAGTGTCCGGATTTATCATTCGGTCACTCGTGCATTTTATATCTGAAATAAAAAAAAGGGGACTGATTAATGGAAAACATTATATAAAACGACCACCCTACGGAAGCACATGGGGGTTTCTTTGAAGTGTTCTTTGATATGTCCAATCTGTTGATAGTTACACCTTAATTTGGTAACAAGCTAACATATTAAATTCACCAGTTACTGATCAAAATGAAGAAAGGTTTGAAGATACTAAAGAGCTAATTAGAAGTCGTAAATCGAAGGATCGTCATCATGCACTGGTTGATTGTTACGAAATATCCATATCTCAAATGGAAATGGATCTTTTCCTTTTCTTGTTAGATTCTCTTGCTCCCACTATTACCAGACCAGACTTGATCACGAGTAATACCGCGGGTGTGGTCCTTGTTGCTATCGTTTTAATTTCCTGTGCTTATTAAAAAATAATTCGTAAATTTTTTGTCTTATTTATTAGAGTTTTGTGTCCATTTTTTTGCCTGTATCTCTGGATTGTTCATTCCTGATTCTTGTTTTCTCTGACGTTTATCCAGAAAAGTCGAGTCATTTATTGGAGCAACGAATTCATAAAAATGTTGGGCTCGAAATAAACAACCTCCTGCATATGGCATGTACATTTGTACATGGGTTATTTGCTGTATGTACCCTCACAGCTGATATGCTTTTCCTGTTTTTGCTCTATAATAGATCAGAGTAAATATATTTTGAAATGGATTTTTATCTGGTATTTTGCTCATTTTCTGTTTTATAGAACCCATATTACCAAAAAGATTTAAGTATGATTATACTTCTGACTTGAGTATCTGCTTAACTTCATTGAACTGCTGAAAATGAAATACACTACGGGAGCAGAAACTGCTTTCCATTCCAAAGCACTTGAGTTTACCGCGAGTTTTAAGTGGGGTTCGTGTTACTCGATCTTTAGTTGTATGTGTAATGTTTTGTAGATCGATGTTTGTTATTTTGTGCTTTTTCTTTTCACCATTGTGTTGTCTGTCCTTCTTCGATTTACGGATTCTGATTGCCCCTTTGGTATCTTCAAACTCTGTATATGAATAAAATGGGTATTCAACTAATGTTTTATGTTTTATATTTTAAATCATGTGAAAATTCATTGTAATAAAATCATAGATATCAAATTTGGGGAGCTCGACGGGTTTCTGGAATAACACCTGCTCAAAGGTCAAAGAGCGGAAAGCAAATTAATGTAAAGGTTTTGGGAGCAAGAAAAACAAAAGCCATCATCGGAGTAACCAAAATCGACAAAGGTCACAAGCGACATATAAATATGTTTTCCTTTAAAAATTGACGTCATACATGTTTATTAAATGATAAGGAATTTTGCTGTTCGCTAAACAGCATTTTCTCAACTCTACCTCAGAGTGAGTACACCTCGCGTGCAGTGAGTATACCTCGCGTGAGGTATATTCGGGGTTTCAACGTTGTCTAACCAGAGACGAGATTTCATTCCAAGTCGGCCAATCAAATTGCAAAAAAAAAAAAAAAAAATCAAAATTTCAAAAATTTTTAAAAAAAATCTTAATTTCAAAAATTTCTAAAAAAAAAATGAAATTTTCATAAAATTTCAAGATTTTCAAAAAATTTCAAAATTATGAAATAATTTTTTTTTCCTAAAGTTCAAATATTTTCAAAATTTCAAAAATTTCAAAAAAAACAAAAATTATAAATTTCAGAAATTTCAAAAAAATTCAAATTTTTCATAAATTTCAAAAATTTCATATGATTTAAAAATTAAAAAAAAAACAATTTCTAAATGATAAAATTTTCAAAAAGTTTCAAAAATTTCAGTTTTCATAAATTTCAAAATTTTAATATTTAAATAATAATATTGAAAAATGATAAAACAATTATTAAGTTTTAAAAATTCCTTATTATTTAATAAAGCAGTTATTGACTTTTAATTTCAGTCTACTCATAACTATACGGACCTGGTCAATGATTGATTAACCTCGGCCGTTGGCCTCGGTCAATCAATCATTGATCAGGTCCGTATAGTCATGAGTAGACCTCATTAAAAGTCAATAATTGTATAATATCGACATCAAATATGGTATTTCCAACCGTCATGATGAGAGAAATAGACAATATTATCTTTCTACATAACTTTTCTCTTTTTATTTGCAGAGATCAATTTCATTGGATGTCATTTACAGTCATCACCGATATTCAATTTCAACAAATCTTTTATATTGAATAGCAATGATTTTCCTTCAACAGTTTGGCTGAAGACGAGATATTAAACTATACAAACTGTTATAATAATTATGAATCATTCCTTTCATGGCTATACTAGACAAATTATACTTAAATTTATTGCCTCTTCCTTATTAATTTTTTGTTTATAGCTAAATATATTTGTATGATAAAATTGTTAATAAATACAATACTTGCATTGTTTTTGTTCTTTTGACATTTTCTGGTTTCATATACAATCGATAATTACATACAGTTGTTAATTAAAAGCACATGACATTAATATATTTCCTATTTTTTATTATTAATTATTGTTATTTGTTATATGTGTGGTTGGATTTCGTTTCCATATGACTGTTACATTATAATTATTTGATGTCGTTGTACGAATATTTGTCCAGAATCATGATGGTAAATAGCCGTTTGCCTTTTCCTTGTGTAATTTAAGTATGAGAGATATTACATTGATATGTATAAATAACTAGGACACTTCCTCTAGACAAGTATATGCAGACTGGGGTATCACTGGAATGTATAGACTTTTTCAGCTTCAAATATAGTATTCGATTGTAAATTTTCCACTTGTATCCCGTAGTGTTGAGTTTTAAGCTATAATATGCATATGATCATCCAGGTGGCTCCAATCTGATGCAGGGGCCGTCGTGGTCGTGATCGTATGGTAGTTGGAATTACAACTATTTATGCAATCAGTGCCTATCAGCACTTAAGTTGTAAGGTCGAACCCCGTTCATGGCGAGGTGTACTCGATACACCATTATGTGATCAAGTTTTGACTTCCGACATGATCGGTGGCTTTCTCCCACCAATAAATTAAAACTGACCGCCACGATATAGCTAAAACATTGTTGAAAGTGGCGTTAAACACCATAAACCAAATCAAACCAATCTGATACTATTATATTCAATTTGTTACGTTCCCACTGAGAGTGAAATGCTGATTTGCCAACAGTTATCTTCTAGCATTTAATGGATGAGGAAAGTAGAATTCTGATTAGCTACAGTAAAAGAATTACGTAACGTTTTTTGTTTTTGTTTTTTTTATTTTATCTCATACAATTCATAATGATCATCCGTAAAAACAAAAACATACGGCATTCCGCTTTATTGCATAATTACAGAAGCAAAACATAGCAGACGATTACACAAAGTCAAAAAAGCATGCTCTACATTTAGGTCTCTACCTTTCTTTGAATTGTGATATATACATTAATACGAGAACGTTCATACACAAATGTAATAAATGTAATAAGTCTAGATAAGTCTGATATGATGTTCTTGGTGAACAGATGGACAAATCACCGTCATATCATACCTTTCTAGTCTGAACAGAAATATTGTTATCTGGTCAGTATAAATGTAATAAATCTAAAGGTCTGATATGGCGTTCTTGGTGAACAGCTGTGCAAATCACCGTCATATCTAACTTTTCTAGACTGATAATGTATGTTATCATCTAGTCAGTATCAATGCTGTAACACCTGCTCTCTCTCTGTGTGTGTGTGTGTGTGTGTGGACGTGAGTTTTTCTCTTTTTTTTCTGGCTTTCGCGGTTTCAAAGTGTGACGATCAATAATAACACCCAATTAAAGCCACACGCTGAACGTACGCAACATTACTGACCAATGAAAATAAACCGTCATTTCTGATAGCGTTCTCAATGACAACCACAAAAGTGTAAATCATTTATATTGAGACGTGGACGGTGTAACGCCAGATAAACATTTACCACAACATTGTCAGATTAAAGCTGCCAAGATTGATATAGGTATACATCAAAGGGGTATTTCTACACACACCCAATCTCTTTATTGCTAAGACAAGTTCTTCTGTAATCACAAAGAATATTGTATTTCATAATATTATCCCATAAGGTTATAAAAATGGTGACCGTCTCCCGTGGACTGAAAAAACAACAGAGGCACAGTGGGATACACAGGTGGTCGGGATTGAAAACGAGCAGATGCACCAGGGGATACACAGGTGATGATTCCTCAAAATGTTATTGTTTTAGTTAAATGTGTCTATTATAAATAAATAAAATAATAATTATGACAGAACCAACACACATTGGGACTGAAATGTTCTGTCAACTGCCATTGGTTTGGTTGGAATGGGAAATAAGCTGCACAGCTGTGAGTCATGATACCAAAATATCAACTAAGATATATATATATGCATACTTATACTAGTCAACAAAAGAAACGAAGCAAAGATTGTTTTTAAATATATGTTTATGTTAAAACTAAAACAATTGTTTATTATCAGTTACGTCAATGTTTGCGTGAAACGAGTTTATCCTCACAAAACAACCAATAACATCCTGTTCCGTTACGGAAAAATTCCGGAATGTCAATTTTCAGTCCAATGATCGACTTGCGATGATCAAATTAGGGTTTTAAATCACCCGCGGTTATTGATTGTGCTGTCAACAAAAGTAAACAATTTGTCATTCTGCAAATTTGAATTTTCACAAGAACGTCGATGCCACGGCTCCGTCAAAATGATTGTGAGCGAGCGGTGGGTATGGATCAGGTTGGAATAACTCGCCAGGCTGTTGCAGACCACTTTAATGTGTTTAGAATAACCATTTCAAGGCTAATGATTCGTCTTCGACAAACAGGTAAGACGAATGACAGACCCCGTAACGGCAGGCCGTGTGTGACGTCACAACGTCAAGACATATATTTACGCCTTATTCACCTCCGGAAGCGTATGGTAACGACTGAGGACACTGCCCGTAGAACACCCAGTCTAGCAAATGTTCGAATTTCGGGTCAGACTGTTCGCAGAAGACTACGTGAATCTGGACTCCGAGCTAGGCGTCCGGTGGTAGGACCAATCCTTAAGCAACGCCATATGACCGTGAGACTAGCCTGGGCTCGTGCATGTCGTCGTTGGAGGCTTCACACCTGGCAACACATCCTTTTCAGTGATGAATCCCGATTTTCACTTATTTTTTGCCGGCCGTTTTGGAGGCGGAAGTGTTATGGTCTGGACTAGAATTTGTCATGATGGTCGCACTCAGCTCAAAAAGGAACATTGAATGCCTTAAAATACATTCGATACATACGATATTCTTGATCCTACCCTCCTGCCCCTTCTGCAACAGCGAAACTTTGATCACGTCTTTCAACATGACAATGCAAGATGTCACGTGGCTAGTGTTTGTCAAGACTTTCTGAACCAGAATCACACCCGTGTTCTTCTTTTGCTGGCATTACCACCGGATCTGTAACTAATTAAATATTTATGGGATTAACTCGGTAGACGTGTTCGCCACCGTCAAAATCCACCGGAAACACTACAGGAGCTGCGTGACGACGCACTTGTGCACGAGTGGAACAACATCCCACAATCCTTTCTTTATCTAACGATAGATTGGTTCTATGCGTCGGAGATGCGAAGCTGTCGTTGCTGCAAGAGGTAGTCACACACGTTACTGAACTCCGCAAACCTCCATACTGCATGACAATTTCTGTCTGTCTATGATTTGTTCTGATAATGATGTTGAGAAATTTTGTTGATATTGCTTTATTTGTTAT
>MJUT01060984.1:236063-252076 GCA_002080005.1 Gigantidas platifrons
AATAAAAGAAACACAATATTAAGCGAGTTCCTGATCATCGACACATGAATTAATTAAAATAGTTCGCTCTTTCATCATTTTACATAACAGTTTTTTACTGAGCTGGTCAAGCGAGAAACCAAGTTCAGTGTTAAAACTAAAACAAAAGTCTCCGATCAAGAACTGCAGCTTTTGAAAGGGCGGTAACTCTGAAAACGCGAGATCCGGATAAAACGATTTTATTAATGTTTCAATTTCTTCGAATATTTCTTGTCTGATATCACGCAAGGTTTTGCATTCAAATAAGAAATGATGCAAGTCTTCGACCATGTCGCCATCGCATATATTACACTTAGAGCTTTCACGGAGATTAATTTTAAAAAGACGTTCATTCAGGGGCAAGTAATTGGTTCTAGCTAGGAACTTCAGTCTAGAGGCCCAGAAATCATTTATACTGCATAGATATGTTTGTTTCCCTTGTGAAATATTATATGTGTTATAGTTTGATAGACTGCTCATTTTCACTCTCCTAGATAATTCTTTATCTTGAACTGCTTTTCCGAAAAAATGTTTAAAAATGTTTGTATTAAAATTTCCATAGTAGTAATGGTCTAATCCTATTGACTGGAAAATATTTGTCATATAATTTACATACTTCCATTCCACACATTCAGAATTGTTTAGCTCCATGTATACAATTTTGCATAACCTGTGAGCCGGAAGTTCATCAAATCTTGCAAAATAGTTAACACGCTGTCGGTCAAGAAATTCGTTAATTGGCTCCCATCCAAATTCTGATAGGAGAGCAGATTTTGGAAAGCTCATTTTCGTTTTCAAAATAATTTTTCCAGCTTGGTACTGCAAACTTTCAGTGTTTTGAGCACTTTAAATTGCGGAAGGGAACCATACGGCGCAACCATGTGCAATAGAAGGGCGTATAATAGAAGTCCATAATGAGTCTCCAAACGAAATGCGATTAAAATTACCATGTTCGCCCAAAATTCGTGTCATATAATTTAGTTTTTTCTGGACATTTTCCTTTATGAATGTTTCTATATGATAAGTAAATTTTAGGATACGTGAAAAGTACACCCCAAGATACTTATAAACATTTGTTTCTTCTATTAGATCATTTCCAAGATTCCATAGTTTGAGTTTATCAATTTTCTGGCCTATTACCATTACCTTTGACTTTTTAGAATTAAATTTTAGATTCCACTTACTTGCAAACCTAGCTATAATATTTAGGAGGGTTTGTAGTTCCTGTTCCGATTTGCCCATTAAGACAATATCGTCTGCAAAGAGGAGACAGTTTATAATATCAGAGGCTAAATTAACCCCTAAATTCTGTTCTGATAGCATAGTGACTAAATCGTTCATCAACACAGAGAAAAGGGTTGTCGAAAGGACACATCCCTGTTTTAGTCCAAATTCTTGGTCAAACCAGTCAGATTCAAAATCTCCAAAGAGAACTTTGTTACTGACGTTACTATAAAGAGATCTTACGAGTTTCCAACACTTACCCTGAATACCATTTTTCCATAATAGATCAAATAAACCCTCCCGCCAAACTCTGTCAAAAGCTTTAGAAAGGTCTAAAAAGGCGAGGAATGTCTTACCCTTTTTTGATTTTCTAAGTGCACATATCCCTTGTAGAGTAAAAATGTTGTCCTCCGTCCGTCTGTCCCGTCTGAAAGCCCCCTGAGCCTCACCTAAAATACCATTGTCTTCCATATAACTTATAACGGATTGTTCTATGATCTTAGCATATACTTTGTACACATTCGAGTTAATGTAATACCTCTATAATTATCGAGGTCATATATTGATCCTCTCTTGTGGATAGGCTTTATGATTCCCTTGTGCCAATCTTCGGGGATTTTTTCAAGATCAGTAATTTTCGTTAATAGATCGAGCAATGAATTTAATAGAGTACTTACACCATATTTTAGAAATTCATTCGGAATTTCATCAATACCACAAGCCTTTCCTGACCTAAGACTTTCAAGGACAGATTTGATGTTTTCCCGGTGGATATTAAGTGATATGGGATTATCAGAAGTTATAAGATTGTGGTCTATCTTTGAAACAAAATCTTCAACCTCACATTGAAAAATGTTATTTTCGGTATCTACTCTGTCTTGTCCAATTGAGCTAAAATGAGATTTTAGTGCATTATTATCATTAGTTTTGACAAAGAAAATGATATACTTGGAATTCTCTATCTCATTCACTTTGAAGAACATTTTGACTCAACATCTGAGAAGAAATTTGAAAATGTGATTTCTGAGATTTTCGCGATTCAATCTCATATTCGATGAAGACTTTTCAAACAAATATTCAGTCATCTGTAACACATAACTTCTACGTTTCAGAATTGTTTGAAATTCAAACGCTGTAGACAAAGAGTTCCACTTTCGCCACACATTTTCTTTTATGTGCAGAAATATTAGGAATAATGATTAGATATAATAAAGAATAATAGCGAGCATCGCAAGATGCGAGCTAAACAGCAACATGTGTGTAAGGAGATGAATCAATATATGATCAATACCAATCGGAAATGGATTCTAAGTTTCGGCATAGAATGGACAATCGAAGTGAAGTACAGGAAATAGCCTTCTGATTTGAATAAAAAATAACTATCCAGTTTAAAAATAACAAAAAAAAATAGAAAGGAAACCGTACAGCTTCTTTACATGAAACTATTCATTTATTTAAAAAATGGAGAATCGTTAGACCTTTTTGTTTCGCCCCTAAAGAACGATCGGCCCTTAAAAAAATCGTCCCCGATATATCTCGGCCCAAAAAATCTCCTTTGCAATAGAATTAACTGGGTAAGTCGAATTGAAGAACAAAGAAAAATAATCAAGAATAATGAAGAAAAGAACCACAGACTACTATTTGTACATGTACATGTCTATGCGTAGATGCGATGCTCGCCTGTATTTACAATTACTGATTCAGAATTTGTCATATTGCAATATGCAGACACTAGAACACGTATTGTTGATGGATCTCTAGATATCACATGATATTGGAATCGTGTTGGACAGCGGTATCAATAAATATGTTCAAATATAACTTGAGATCAGACAAATGTGGTATGAATTGCAAAGAAGAAATCTAGTCTAAATACTGTTATTAGAAAGCTAAACAGTGATGTTCAACAATTCCAACAATATCAACAAAGTGAACCAGAACCTCTCATATAAAGCAATTAAACACAATAAAGGCAACGACATATTTATGTGGTACGTTGGTAAAGTGTTTTTTTTTCAAGAGTGGGAAATGTACTTGATATAAGTGGAAATGTATCTCTGAACTTTACACCAAAGCTTAAACAGATAGAAAATATAATGCACTTTGTTCTCTTAAAATTTTGAGCTTAATCGAGAAAGTCGCAATCATTTGGGTGGGGGGTTATGGTATTTAACCCCCACACAAATGATTACGACTTTCTTGATTGAGCTCAAAATTTTAATCATTTAAGCTCTAACATAATTTTGTTTTAAATTATATAAAAAAAAATACCACGCTGTTTTTAAACTAAACCACTTGTTTAAAGTAGTTTTTAGCCACATCCAGTTCGAAAATGTCATTAATTGAAGAATTTGATTGCAAATTATTTCATTCAGAATGGACAATCCAGAGAAACTGGCAAGAAGAATTTGAAGATACCAAAGGGGTCATCAGAATCCGTAAATCGAAGAAGAGCAGACAACACAATGGCAAAAAAAGGACAAAAGGACAAACAACGATTTACAAAACATACATATAAAACTAAAGATCGAATAACATGAACCCCATTTAAAACCGGGTTGAACTCCGGTGCTCCGGACGAGTAAGCAGTTCCTGGTCCACTAGTGGAACACGTCGTGTTAATATAGTTACAAACCCGGTGATAAGTCAGCAATGAGGAAAAGACCGGGAAGTGTTTACAAGTGGAACATGTCCGTGGTCATTTGTGACACAAAATATTCCATAACGGTCAACCAAGTCATGATGGCGACCGTAAAACCGTCGATGTAATGACTTCAACTTAACTAAGAGGAACCCTTGGTTCAGTAGTTTCCTTGTTAACAGCAACTATCTATCAAAGAAATCCTGATATATATACTACATATGTAGGTGTTAATGGAATGTTGCTACATATGTGAAAATCGAAATCATCTCTTTTGTCGTAAAGTTTCGTTCTTAATCGCCCCTCACTATCAATGTCGAGGTGTAGGTCAAGGTATGAAGCAGATCTATCTGTATCTGTGGTATCCTTCATTTCAAGCTAAATGTGATAGATGTGGTCAACGAAATCACCAAGTCTAGAATTATGTAGTGAAAGGACATCATTTATATAGTTGTTTCCCCCTAAAACACTCAATTATTAGCTAGGTCGCCGTGGCGCAACATCACACTGTCAGACATTTCAATACATGAGTATATTTTTGTTTGTTGTTTTCACCTAAAACACGCATTTATCGGGTAGGTCGTCGTGGGGCCATACCACACGTTCAGACATTTCAATACATGAGTATATTTTTGTTTGTTGTTTTCACTTAAAACACGCATTTATCGGGTAGGTCTTCGTGGGGCCATACCACACGTTCAGACATTTCAATACATGAGTATATTTTTGTTTGTTGTTTTCACCTAAAACACGCATTTACCGGGTAGGTCGTCGTGGGGCCATACCACACGTTCAGACATTTCAATACATGAGTATATTTTTGTTTGTTGTTTTCACCTAAAACACGCATTTACCGGGTAGGTCGTCGTGGGGCCATATTACACGTTCAGACATTGCAATGCATGTATGTACAGCATTTGTAAATGATCTCCCGCTGATCCACTAGTTATTCTTCTTTATCTACTGACGAAATATGAATGTGATGATCACTATATATCGTCAATAAATTATTCGAAGTGGCTATTCTCCCTGACATTATACTGAGCACGTTGTTTGACATGATCATGTTATTTCTTCTTGTGAGGAAGAGGTGAATCAAAAGATAAATAAATAGATGTCACTGTGACGTTTTGTCAGATTTCTTACATAGACCTACAGTTTTGTCAGATTTCTTACATAGACCTACAGTTTTGTCAGATTTCTTACATAGACCTACAGTTTTGTCAGATTTCTTACATAGACCTACAGTTTTGTCAGATTTCTTACATAGACCTACAGTTTCACACTTTTGAAGCACCACCTACTGACCACAAATCCTTCGTTTGGGGTTGGTTTTTCAGCATGTTTCATATAGTTTTGGTAATCAGGTTGATCTCTTTATCCTGACTTTGTAGACATCGGTGGGTCGACAAGTTTGGAGATACCAAAGAGGTAACCAAAATCCATAAATCAGACAATACTATGGTCAAAAGATGTAACCAGAATCCATAAATCAGACAATACTATGGTCAAAAGAGGTAACCAGAATCCATAAATCAGACAATACAATGGCCAAAGAAAAGGGATAAAAGGACAAACAACGATCTACAAAACCATACACAGAAAAGTACCCCTCCCCCAATAAAAATTTATGAACCCCAATAAAAATCTGGTGTGAACTTATGTCATCACTTCCAAAGATTTACGGTCGCCACCATGACTTGGTTAAATGATATGGTATATCTGATTTTATGCGAATTGCATTTAATGAGTAATTAATATTTTCATCGGAATTCGAATTTTCGTTTGCTGTTCCCAAGAATTGAATTAACAATTTTAGATTATGCTAGTCCGTCACTACTAAAACAAAAATAAAAGCCCGTGTCAGTGTCGAAATACTGTCTACTGGGCGGATGTACCCTCAGGGACAAATAGTAGCATCGCATTTTAGAGATTTATTTGAACTTTCAGGATTTTTGTTTACTAAGTACTATTTTGTGGATGAGAACAGTGAATTAAATAAATGTAAATTTACATTCATGGAGAAAAAAAGATAGTATTATTTTAAATGATAAAATGTGCAAGTAAAATTATATAATTCCCACTGCAGACATACTTGTTGGTAGGGGAAGTCAATCTTATAAGGAGATATGTGGGTTTTTTTCTTTTAGAAAGTTGAAAACCTAGAACAATTATCAGGTTGTCATTCATGTTTATATTTCATTCAAAGCATATGTTCGCTTTGTATAAAGATAGTTCGCATATCATGTTTTGCTTTCAGTGAATAAAATTATTTTGTTCATAAATGTTTTGATTGTTATTTGAATTTAAAATAGAATCTTATTGAATTCTTTTTCTGATGTGTAACACTGCAAAGAATGCGAAGATATTTGAGCTGTTGCCTTGAAAATGTTGTTGAGAAGCATTTTCCATTGTTTTCCTTCATACAGGTTTAAAGTTCGTCCTTCATACAGGTTTAAAGTTCGTCCTTCATACAGGTTTAAAGTTCGCATGCAATGTTTCATTATATTGCTATATTGTGTACGTTGAAAAAGAACCTGGCAGAATTGAACAATTCAGATCAAAATATATACTCATTATTTACATGACTGAATAGAACACTTATTTTGTGGTGTTCTCAGAGTGAACATTGGATGTTGTTGTTTTTTTTGGTGTCCTGAATACTAAAGTAATAATTTTTTTGATTAGAATAACGAAAATTTGAAATATCTTTTAAACTGTAGAGTTTAATGTAGAAGTGTAAACGAGAGTTCTGTAGAGAATCAAGGATGCTAATTTAATTTGGAAGTTTGCAGACCAGAAAGTGAACGTATTTGGCCTTGCTCATATAGAAAAATCGCATTTTAAAAGAGTTTTTGGGTGTATATTTTGACAACGTTTTAGGGAATAAGTCTATAAAAGAGAACAGCCTGTGGCCGTGGGTTTAAATCCCCGAGGAAGATAGACACTCGACGGTCACCCGAAAGATTCCATTGTTCTCCGTAGAGCCCGTCACCATCTCCTACACGCACTATTGAGTTAATTGATATTTACCTGTAAAATTTGCTTGGACTAGGACATTTTTCATTATTTTTATTTTTTTCACTAAATATATTGCACTTCTGTCTTTAATAGTGAAAAAATGAAGTCTTCATATATCATATAATATGAAGAATATATCATTGTCGTTTTGTTCGATTCTGTATGACATTTTTAATTTATATACATGTAATAAACGGAACGAAAAATTAGTTTTGAGCTTATGCAACTGGGGTTGACCGTGTCATAATCTAAGTACTGTCACCAAGAACTCGTATCTCATTGACCTCCTTACTATTACCAAGGACGTTTATAAGACTATATACCTCCTTACTGTTACACAACTTCTGAAGTAGAGTATGAACTCTTCTCTAACAATATGTCGTGATTTCAGGTCGACACTATTATTCAAATACTGAATGTTGACAATTATCTATACTTGTTGCAAAACATTAAATAAATAATGCTATCTCTTGTTGAAAATGAAATTGTTGTAAAATTGTTACATTGAAAGTTGGAAACCTAGAACAATTATCATGTCGTCATTCATGTTTATATTACATTCAAAGAGTATGTTCGCTTTGTATAAAGATAGTTCCATATCATGTTTTGCTTTCAGTGAATACAATTATTTTGTTCATAAATGTTTTGACGGTTATTTGAATTTAAAATAGAATATTAAAAATCTTATTAAATTCTTTTTCTAATGTGTAACTCTGCAAAGAATGCGAAGGTATTTGAGTTGTTGCCTTGAAAATGTTGCTGAGAAGCATTTTCCATTGTCTTCCTTCATACAGGTTTAAAGTTCGTCCTTCATACAGGTTTAAAGTTCGTCCTTCATACATGTTTAAAGTTCGTCCTTCATACAGGTTTAAAGTTCGCATGCAATGTTTCATTATATTGCTATACTATGTGCGATGAAAAAGAACCTGGCAGAATTGAACAATTCAGATCTAAACATATTCTCGTTATTTACATGACTGAATAAAACATTTATTTGGTGGTGTTCTCAAAATGAACATTTGATGTTTTCTTGGTGTCTGGATCCTCACATAATGTCTTTGCTCATGTTCCATGTGTTCAATAAGTGTTACGAGGTCTTTGAACGTGATTACGCTTTCAATTTTTGAACACTTGTACATGTTTAAAAACTGAACAATAGGAGTTCAAAAGCAGAACATGTGGAATTAAACAAATGGAACATAATCTGAACGTATGACATAAAAAATTGAACACTAGCTTTAACTTTTGAAGATGATCATGCGTCCAAAATGTGTTACATATAAGCGTTCAGTTGCTATTCTGTTGTTTTCACACTTGTATTTACAGTTGATAAGACATAAGAATGGCGATTGTCTGTTGACAAACACGTCTACCAAACAACAAATATGCTGACATTAAAGGGACATTATCTACGATTTTGACCAAAACAATGATGTTTTGGAAATTGGTAAATAGCTTTAAAATGATGAAATAAAGGTAAATATTTCACATTAAACTGCTTATTGAACCACTTTCCACCTTTTGGGAACGAAAATTACCATCGATTACTTATTTGCTTGCAAGCAAATAATTTGACCTCGCTTTTTCCGTATGCAATTGACCTTACTAGTGACAGGTAAAAACGAATAATTTGTATTTTGTCGCTTATTAAATGCCAACTTGCATGGTTCTTTGTCCGTAATTAACACCGACTAAAAGCAGATTCACAAAAAATAAGAAATTAGTGCATTGTTGTACTGATTTAATGACGATTCGACAAACTCCGTAAACAATGTCGATAATTAATAAGATGACGTCCATTTCTTGATCGATCTCAAAAAACGAGCAGTTACACGTTTTTCCCCCGATGCACGTACATTGCATAACATTTATAAGTTACAGAAACACGTTTTATTAAGGCATCAATCATATCTGATAGTTTATATGGGTAACAAAAATTTACGATTTGGCAGATAATGCCCCTTTAAAAAACTAGAGCGCTTTTTTTTATTTGAGTGTTTCGTATTTACAATACGAGATATTTGTACCAACGTTGGCCATTCTTTTTGTGAAACGAATTTGAAATAACTCTTTTAGCCTGTCTTTTAGTTTTTAGTGTGGAATAGTTGTGTAGAAGGTAGAGAAGTCAACTATTGCAGGAGGAGAGGGTCCATGATTATATGTGCTAAAACATACCTTGGTTAAGTTGAAGTCATCACTTCGCAATCATGACTTGGTTGACCGGTGTCACAAATGACCACGGATAAGTTCCACTTGTCGTAAGCACTTCCCGGTCCTTTCCTCAGTCATGACTTATCACCGGGTTTGTAACTAGATTAACACGACGGGTGTCACTAGTGGAGCAGGAACTACTTACCCTTCCACAGTACCTGAGTTCAGCCCCGGTGTTTAGTGGGGTTCGTGTTATTCACTCGATCTTTACTTTTTTTTGTATGTCTTGTAGATCATTGTTTGTCCTTTTGTACTTTTTTCTTTTGGCCATTGTGTTGTCTGTTCTTCTTCGATATATGGATTCTGATTACCCCTTTGGTATCTTCAAACTCTTCTTTAGAAGTTTTCAGAATCCATATACGATTCACACGACAAAGGAGTAGCTAATGTCATCATTACTCGGAAAAGGGTTTTAACCACTGATAGAATAGATTTGAATAATTTCGAAAGAGATTTTGTGGAGCATTTTGCATACCCAGCAATATAGCGGGGTTTTTTTGTACTAACAATTATGCAATTTTGATATCCAGTAGAGTGATTCATTTTTGGTTGAAATGCCAACGGAACACAAAATTGTTTGAATGTCTTTGGTTTCCTCTTTCGTAAGTGTCGCCTGATATATGTAGGGATGTCCAATGAATTTTCTAATCGAATTATTTAATCAAACAGTCCATGTTATATATGCGATTTACACACAAAAACGATATTTGTAGGGGCCTTGTCTGCAGGGACAACAATATACTTGTTATGGAGGTAGGAGTGACAGGTGGTTTGTAACAGTTTGGGTCTTAGAAGATCGATGCTTCACTTAGTAATCCATTAACGAGAACTAAACTCACAACATATGCTATCGTCTGCGAATAATTTGATGTTCCTGAGTTTTTGATATCAAGGCAGGTCATTTATTAAAGATAGTATTGAGTCTAGAATTATACCTTGTGATACCTCGGATATATGTGGTATTTCTATTAAAGTTTTCTAGAAACATTGTTTGTGTTCTATTTCCCAGGCCTGAAAGATTAGACCCAATTTGATACTTGATGATTTAGTTTGTACAATAAGTGCTTTGCAGTATTTTGTCAAATGTTTTAGCAAAGTCCATGATGCGAATGACCACGGATATGTTTCACTTGTTGTATGCACTTCCCGGTCCTTTCCAATTTATAACTTATCACCGGGATTGTAACTAGAGTAACATGACCTGTGTCACTAGTGGAGCAAGAATTGCTTATCCTTCCGGAGCACCTGAGTGCACCCCGGTTTTAGTAGGGTTCGTGTTGCTCGGTCTATTGTTTTCTGTGTAATGTTTTGTAGATCGTTGTTTGTCCGTTGATCCATTTTCTTTTGGCCATTGTGTTGTCTGTACTTCTTCGATTTACAGATTCTGATTACTGATTACCCCTTTGGTATCTGCAAACTCTTCTTGGGTGTGTTTTTATTATTGTCGTGACTTAATTAAAGTTCATAGATAGAGACAATTTGTGTTTCCCATTAATCTTTGTCTAAACCCATGAAGAGCCGTTGCAAGATGTATACGTAGTATTGTGTTTTGAAGACATTATTAAGTAAAAACCAAGTCTACTGAGTATATTCAGACTGTGAACACTCTGTGCTTAGCTGACGGTGGCTGAATTTTTTAGATTTTAATAGCGTGTGAGCAGCAGTTTTAGATTTTAACCATTGACCATTGTGTGCCGTGCTTAGCTGACGGTGGTTGTAATTTTCTTAGATTTTAGTAGCGTGTGAGCAGCAGTTTTATATTTTAAACATTGAACATTGTGTGCCGTGCTTAGCTGACGGTGGCTGTAACTTTTAGATTTTAGTAGCTTGTGAGCAGCAATTTTAGATTTTAAACATTGAACATTGTGTGCCGTGCTTAGCTGACGGTGGCTATAATTTTTAGATTTTAGTAGCATGTGAGAAGCTTTTAGATTTTAGTGGCACCTGCAATGTATTGACTTTTATAGTGTTTTACTAACTGCATAACTGTTGTGCCTTGAATGAGTCGTTTCAGTATTTATATGTATATGGCTTTGCTGATAGAACTAGTGTTTTAATATGTAAATAAAAGAACCGCCTAGCGCATAAATGCGCGACGTATCCCCCCGCACTTGCATAATATTTAGTTTTATATATTTATAGAAAGCAGCCTTGCAGTCGTAATGTATAACATACTTACAAGCCACATGCAAAGATTATTCAAATCTATCCATGTTTACTAAAGTTATCATATAAACAAGACACAATTCTCAAAATTGGTGATTTTTCAACCAAAAACTAACATTTCCCCCCCCAAAACCCTTGCTTCAAATATTTCCATGTAAGAACCAATCCAAGATAATGATAATTACAAGCTACTTGCAAAGTATTATTCAAATCTATCCATGTTTACTAAAGTTATTGCGTAAACAAGACACAATTCTCAACATTTGTGAGTTTTCAACCAAAAACTAATATTTTCCTCCAAAACCCTTGCTTCAAATATTTTCCATGTTAAAACCCATCCAAGATAATGATAATTACAAGCCACATGCAAAAAATTATTCAAATCTATCCATGTTTACTCAAGTTATCGTGTAAACAAGACTCAATTCTCAAAATTGTTGATTTTTCAACCAAAAATTAAGATTTCCCCCAAAACCCTTGCTTCAAATATTTCCATGTAAGAACCCATCCAAGATAATGATAATTACAAGCAACATGCAAAAATTATTCAAATCTATCCATGTTTACTCAAGTTATCGCGTAAACAAGAAAGTGTGACGGATGGACAGACAGACAGACAGACGGGCAGATGGCCGTTATTATCCCCCCGCGATAGCGATGAGGGGATATGGTAATAGCGGCCGTCTGTCCGTCTGTCTGTCCTTCCGTCCGTCTGTCTGTCCATCCGTCACACTTTCTTGTTTACGCGATAACTTGAGTAAACATGGATAGATTTGAATAATTTTTTGCATGTGGCTTGTAATTATCATTATCTTGGATGGGTTCTAACATGGAAATATTTTAAGCAAGGGTTTTGGGGGAAAATGTTAGTTTTTGGTTGAAAAATCAACAATTTTGAGAATTGTGTCTTGTTTACGTGATAACTTTAGTAAACTTGGATAGATTTGAATAATATTTTGCAAGTGGCTTGTAATGATCATTATCTTGGATGGGTTCTAACATGGAAATATTTGAAGCAAGGGTTTTGGGGGAAAATGTTAGCTTTTGGTTGAAAAATCACCAATTTTGAGAATTGTGTCTTGTTTACGTGATAATTTTAGTAAACATGGATATATTTGAATTATCTTTGCATGTGGCTTTTAAGTATGTTATACATTAAGACTGCATGGCTGCTTTCTATAAATATATAAAACTAAATATTATGCAAGTGCGGGGGGATACGTCACGCATTCATGCGCTAGGCGGTTCTTTTATTACTATATCCCCTCACCGCTATCGCGGGGGGATAAAAAGTGACACATAGTTTTAAGATGCTTTTGCCTGGTGATGGGAAGTTATTCTTTTTATATTAATGGAGATGATATTCTGCTAGAGCGAGTTTGTAAATTGGTGGTGGGTTCGCCGAGCAGCTTGGACAGCCGTTTACCTGGCCCCGGCGCCACAAAACTTGAGAATTTACTTAAGTCTGAGAATATTCTCAAAAAAGGAAATACTCAAATTTGATTGGCTGAGTTCCTTATTTGAGAATATTCTCAGACTTAAGTAAATTCTCAAGTTTTGTGGTGCCGGGGCCAGTATCTGGAACAATTGGTTTATAGACTTTAACATACTGGTTCTTGCACTAAATTTTAATGTAATTTTATCCTACACATGCACCCCATTGCTTACAGTACAGTTGCTCAGTGTTACACTACACTACAAAAGTAGTGGTACTCCAGACAGCGGAGGAAAGAATATAAAGAAGAACTGTGGTCGTGATCGCATGGTTGTTGGTCTTTCAACTACCTGTGCAATCAATGCCTATCTCCACTTAAATTGTGATTTCGAGCCCTTTTCATGGCGAGGTGTACTTGATACAACATTAGTAATAAAGTTTGTCATTGACCTGTGACAGGTTGGTGGTTTTCTTTGGGTACGCCGGTTTCCTCCAACCAATAAAACTGACCACTACCATATAACTGAAATATTGTTGAAGGTGGCATTAAAACAAACCAAACCAACCAACAATTTGTAACATTTCTGATTTTATTAGTTCCAATGATTATTGAGAAAAAAAAAGATATGCTAAAAACTAACAGATGTACTACATGTAGATGAAGAATGTAAAGTGATAACAATAACTGCCATGGGGTTTTTAACCAGGTGAGATCAAAATGGGCAGTTTTTGTTTAAACTGGTCTTGTATTCTAAAACTTCTTGTACTTGACACTTATTTGATTTCTAAACTATAAAATCACACTTCCAATTAAGACTGATATGACTTTAGTTTTAATCAGAAATGTGATTTTTAAGTAAAAATATAGAAATAATCAAAAAGAACATGATAATGTAAAACAAAATTTTTATTTCAAAAGTGAAACATAATTTGAATACAAGATTGTCAACTAAAGTGCTGTAGTACTGATCAAAGCTAACATGGAGAAACAAACTAAAATCATATAAACTTAAATATACATGAACACATATCACATATTTTGCAGTAGTTGTTTTTTTCTTCTTTAATTTGATGTACTAAATAAACTGTCTTCTAGATTCCAATATTAATTTACACTATATGCTTAGCATATATATTTTCACAAATATTAAATAAAATTTAATGTTTCTCCAACAATTTGAAAACATGACCCATAGTTGTACTTGATAAAGGCGATACTTTTAACTGAACAAAATATTGACACAAGAGTGCAGCAACAACTACTGGTATTTAATTATCACTTAAGGTAGACCCAGGGTCGTCTTAACACCATTATAGGCCCCTGGGTACAGCCCACTTGTTATTATAAAAAATAACATTAATATTGTTCATTATCTTTAGTAACAAGATGTTGCATGCTACGTCGTGCTAAGACTACCCCCACTCGTTCATTTGTAAGTCGCACGGTAAACAGGAATTAGATGTGCAGTAAACCTGGAAAGGGGAGACACGGTACAAGTCACCATGCCAAAGTCATATATCAAATATAAAATCATTTCTTCCAGTAGAAGCTGAGATATCTGTTACAAAAGTGTGAACGGACGGAGAAGGTGATTACAATATAGCCCCCTCTCTACGAGTGGGGGTATAAAATGCATGTTAAATATTCATTTTCCAATAACAAATATTTATAGTTTAGTAGAGTATTTATTTAGTTATTGACAGCAAGTCACAACATACATAGATTAGCTGTGAACCCTATGCTCGTGGGGCCCCTGGGCAACTGGCCATAAGACGGCACTGAGGTTGACCGTGTCATAATGAAAGTACTGTCACCAAGAACTCGTATATCATTGACCTCCTTACTATTACCAAGGACGTTTATAAGACTATATACCTCCTTACTGTTACACAACTTCTGAAGTAGAGTATGAACTCTTCTCTAACAATATGTCGTGATTTCAGGTCGACACCATAATATTCAAATACTGAATGTTTACAATTATCTACTTGTTGCAAAACATTAAATAAATAATGCTATCTCTTGTTGAAAATGAAATTGCTGTAAAATAAAAACAAAACAAAACAAAACAAAATATTATAAAAAGAAAGTTTAAACAGTGATGGTCAACAATTCCACCAGTATCATCAAAACAAACAATCATCTCTGACTGAACACTGTATATTATGAAAACATCTTGTTCAGTTTATCATTGAAGTAATTTGTTAATTGCTGAAAAGTCCAAAACATAGTAAATACTGAGAAGCATTTAACAAATTATTTAAAAAAAATTTGGGGGTCAAAATCTGGATATCAAATGACCTTTTCTATATTTTTGTATATCTTTTGTATTTTGAAATTAAAATAAGGATTACCTCTCCTTATTGAAAAAAAATGCTGTTGAGCTTTTCCTGTTTTACTTAAAACATTTCATAGCAACACCTTTCTCCTCTAAGTAAAATACATTTTTCTTTAATAGAAACAAACCAAACAGACAGAAATATATCATTTAGAAATATCTATCTTATGATTTTGTCCAAGTGAATCTCAATGTTAATTTGAAGTCAAAGCAAATTAATATACAAATGTACAAATACAATTTCAGTTTCAACACTTCATTATGAATTTAAATATTTTTCATAATTGTTTTGAAAATTGTATTTAATATACTCATAAGACCCCCAAAAAATAAAGAAATTCTATTATTGACAGTGTAAACCTTGGATTTACCTTTACATAATAAACAAAATCAGTACAAAATAATTTTTTCAGATTTCCTGATTTTTTTTTTCACTTTCTAATGCCATATAAAAAGATATTTTTGTTCATGCTTTTCATTTATTCATGTTGTGATTGTGACATTTTTCTATATTTTGTTTGATCGAGACACACAGAATTGTATCATTTCCATCCATTATATGCATAAAACTTCCAGAGTTTAATTCAGTGTTGATGTGATCATATTGAATCTGATTTAGACTCTCTATAAAGACTATTGAACATGTAAATTGTGGTATTCATTTGCTTCTATGATAATTTAGAACCAGGAAAATGTACAAATTATTTTTCTTAATATATACAGTCAACCTGCCAATGTGCTAACCTCTATTAAGCAGTCACCTGATTTAATAGGTCCTCTTTTTTTCTTGTCCTGCCATAGAAAATTTCATATGAATTAAACCTCTTTTAAGGGTTCATTCAACGTATGCCAACATTTTTAAAAATATATATAAAAAGGTAAAAAAGATTGTTGGCATAGGTTGAATAGGTTAATTGTTATATAAACATGACTAAACATGTTTAATTAGTGTAAAATC
>MJUT01060984.1:281665-293037 GCA_002080005.1 Gigantidas platifrons
AAAATTGCAGTGTAGGTAGATCTTGACATGGTGCACATTTCTGCATTTTAAACTTAATATCTATCTCTTGTAGTTTTTGAAATATAAGACGAACAGTATTAAAATTTTAAAAATTTGATCAAAAAAGGGCAATAACTCCAAAATGGGTAATGGGATTTACTTCAAAATTGCAGGGTAGGTAGATCGTGACATGTAGCACATTTTTGCAATTTAAACTTAACATCTATCTCTTATAGTTTTTGAAATATAAGACAAAAAATATTAAAATGTTAAAAATTTGATGAAAAAAGGGTGATAACTCCAAAATGGGTAATGGCATTTACTTAAAAATTGCAGTGTAAGTAGATCTTGACATGCTGCACATTTTTGCAATTTAAACTTAACATCTATCTCTTATAGTTTTTGAAATAAAGGACAAAAAATATTAAAATTTTACAAATTTGATGAAAAAAGGGCAATAACTCCAAGATGGGTAACCAGATTTACTTCAAAATTGCAGGGTATGTAGATCTTGCTCTGCTGATCATTTTTACCCCATGTCAGATTTTTGATATTATTAACGGTTTTTGAGTTATTACCCAAAAACCTGCAATCTTACCATATGTTCTATTTTTAGTAACAGTGGCCATGTTTGTTGGCCAAATGGAACCAAATGAAGAAGTTTTTATAGAAGATCTTACATAGATGCTTCCTGCCAAGTTTGGCTCCATTTGGCAAAGCAGTTTTGCAGAGAAGAAGATTTTGTTAACATTAGCCAATCAGAAACAAGAATTGCCCTTGGCGGCCATATTTGTTGGCGGAATGGGACGAAATTTAGAAACTTTATAGAGGACCTTATATAGATGTTTTCTGCCAAGTTTGGTTCCATTTGACCCAGTTGTTCCAGAGGAGTAGATTAAAATATGAAAAAATTAACGGACGGACGACGGACACCAAGTGATGGCAATAGCTCACATGACCCTTTGGGTCAGGTGAGCTAAAAAAACAAGTTACTTTTTTTAAAGTGTCTTTCAAATATAAATGTGTAACTCTCTTATCATAATAATAATAAAAACCTTATGATCAACTTACTTTTTTAATCCGGGACTAGAATTTCGACTGGAATGGAAAAAAATATGTATATTAGTTATTACGAAATCATGAGCAGCTGCAAGCCCCCATGAAAAAAATATTATTAGTCATTAATAAAATGTCTAAAATAGGTTGGTAGTGAACAGATCATCAAACTGAATATGTTAAATAGTGGAATACACCAATTACAAATTACTCATAATTCATTAGCTTCTGAAACGACAAATTATTATATAAGCTACAATTTGAATGTTACTGAATCTTTAAAAAATTACTTTCTATTATATAAATCAAAAGAGGAATTATGATATGATTTTATTTCTGCCTCAAATATACAGCAATTAACCATTACATGATATTACCGATTCCATTATTTGAAATAAACTGAATAATTACAGCAGCAAAAAAAATGAAATAGAGGCTCAAATTGGCCTGTATCTCTCACCTGGTAAAGGAGATTAATTGCACCATTGTCTATGGTAGCATATTATGTTAAACTTTTATCCTAATGGACTAAACCCTGTGTCATTCATTGACACAAAACTGCATTTATCTTTCCATTTCTGGTTCTAACAGATTGTTTTTAATTATAATGATTGAAACCAATTTTTAAACTTTAGACCACAACTGACCATAGGGACTAAATTTCTGCAAACTTGAATGTACATATCAAAAAGATTTGTGCCATTCTTGTTTTGTGCAATCTTTGGCCCCCTTAGTCCCTTGCTTCATTTGTACATGTTTTAATCTTCATACCACAATGATGTTTCATGCCATCTACAATAGTATTTCATTATTGGTTCTCATGAAAGTCACTTTTTAACACTTTCCCTATTGCAGTCTCTGTTAAATTTTAGACCTCAAGGACTACAACACCATAGAACCTGGGATCTTCACTTGCATAAGATTGAATTTCCATTTCACAAGCTAAAGGGTAATTCAAGCCAAATACAGTTACATTTCCATAGCTGTATCTACAGAACACTTTTTAAAATTTTCTCCATAGGACAACAGAATGTGATTTCTTAACAGACATATGTAACAGTGAATTCTTTCCACCAGTGAATTCTTTCCACCAGTGTATTCTTTCCTTTTGGATAAAACACACTAGGGTAGATATTCCATGACAGAAATACACTTCTGATGAAATAAACACACTAATGCAAGGTAGAAATACACTAGGGTATTTACGTACCCGGACATTCTACACACCGGAAAGAAAGTACGCTTACACATATCATTTATAAATCCTAATGGCTGAAATGTTAGATAAAGACCAAGAATATTGAACATGTATCAAAACATATTGAAAATACAAACAACAAAAACAGAAAGAGACAACAGGTGTTTCAGAAAGAGACAACAGGTGTTTCAGAAAGAGACAACAGGTGTTACAGAAAGAGACAACAGGTGTTACAGAAAGAGACAACAGGTGTTTCAGAAAGAGACAACAGGTGTTTCAGAAAGGTCAGACTCAATTGCTCCATCTAAATTACCAATGAAAACACAGAAACTTTCTGATAATTGTCATATAACTATTTTTTTAAGCAAATATCATACAAGTCAAGTGTGAAGAGCCTTTTATATGAAGACAGTAAACAAAGAGAAATTAGTGCAACTAAAACAAAAATGAATGATGAGCTTTATGGGAATACAAAATACTGTTGTGTAGAGTAACAATGGCTTCAATACTTTCTTATTTTTCACATTTTTCCAGTTGTTGACTGACTTTTGTCTGTTTATATACTTAAGAGATTTGACTTTCTCCCTTTGGAAGATTGTTCAGAGTTCGGTAATTTTATTATTACCTTTATATATTTTCTTATTATCCCCTTTTTACTCTTCAAAATATTGTTGATTGCATTTTTTTTTTAAATATCCTTTAAACCCAAGTTTGACAATGTTACCATGACTTGCATGAACTTATTTATATACTATATGTCAGATGTTAACAAGATGCTTACATGATCCTGTATTGCTCACCTGGTAAAGAACATATATTTTATTACCTACTATAGTTTCATGTAAAATTTTAATCTTAAATATTTGAACCCAAAACAATATAGACCCCAGGACATCCATTGGTGTACAATTGAATTTTCATATTAAAATGTTGCTTCATGACAAATACAATTGTATTTCAATTCCTCATTTTCAAGACAATTTTTGAATTTTTTCCCCATTGTAGCCTATTTTAATCTTTGGACCTCAAAGACTAAGACCCTATATACCCTAGGACATTTCTTCATTTTTTTACGATTGAATATCCATTTCAAAATAATATTTCATGTGAAATACATTTACATTCCTGTTTCTGAATACTCAAGGGCTCTGACACCATAGACCCTGAGGTATTCATTAATACTATTCTGGAACCCAAAGGGCTCTGACACCATAGACCATGAGGTATTCATTTGTATAAGCTTGAATCTTGTGTATCAAAATGATGATTCATGCCATTTATATTTACATTAAGGTTATATTGAGAGGGGTTATGGAGTTTAAAACCACTTTCAACAATATTTCAGCTATATCATGGTGGTCAGGTTTATTGATGGAGGAAACAGGACTGCCTAAGAGAAAAACGACTGATCTATTGTAAGTCACTGGCAAACTTTATCACATAATGTTGTATCGAGTACACCTTGCCATGAACGGGGTTTGAACTCACAACTTTAGTGGTGATAGGCATTGATTGTAAATTCAACTACCATACGATCACGACCACGATGACTCCTATTTGCATTAAAAAATATGAATATAGAAAATTGCTTCCAGTTATTACTGTAGCATTTGTAACACAGGTTAAAATATATACTTAATTTCTTCCTCTTAGAACCACTATTAGCCCTTCCACATAGAGGATCAATTTGGTTATATTTGTTTAAGCATGTTTGCAGGAGAAAATTAAAATGTGAAAAAGTTTCCAATGACAGGCAATTTACCATGAAGATACCATATGAAGCTATTAAAAATTGTCCAGACTTTGTTTTGTGTGAAACTAACACCTTCAACCTGCAATAATTGATAACTATATCTATCAAACATGCATCGTAACATTACAGATGAACAGAAAGAAACACTAAATATGTGTTATGAAATTGTGAAAAATTCCTTGTGTCACCAATGAAATCGAAAACATAACATTGCCCAAAAATATAATAGAAATCAATGAGAACAGACCTTTCTTTGATTCAAACTCTACAATGTCTGTAGAAAAAAAAAAGTTTGTTACATATGTAATCTAACAGAATTGATTTTAACAAACGTTACCCACTTTAACAGGAGTTATTTCCCTTACAAGGTTAAAGACAAGAACCATGGCCAAAACATTCAGTTTGCATATAATTTATTGTAATCTGTAAAAAATCAAAACTGATAATGAATTTTCTTTCTACAATAAATTTTGCAATAAAATGATCACCTAACTGTTTGCAAAGAACAAAATGTTTACAGATTACAAAAAAAATTATATGCATATTGAATGTACTCTTTTAGGCAGGGGTATTAAAAATCAAAATTAAAAGTGGCACACTTCATTTGTTTATTATGTCTTTTAAAAAATACTCAAATTGTTGTGGGCTTATAATATAATGTATCTTATCAATGATGATTACTGGAAATATATTGAAGAAAGTGCAATAGACATTCTCTACTTGATTCTAAAATTAAATGTTTTTACGGGGGTTATCTCCCCTATGGCAGGTAAATTTCTACCAGTCCTATGCAAAAGACGGAAAAGACAAAGAATTTGAAAACAAATTCCTTATAATTTTTATATGTTAATTATTTGAACCTTCTAAAAATAATCATTGGATAATTTGATTTCAAATTTCAAAATTCACAAGTTGTTGCAACTTAGATCATCTCTACAGATTATGAATGAAATATTCAGGTATGTCATTTTCATTAAACTTTGCAATAAAATGGACACCTTTTAACTGCATTCAATGTGAGAAATACAGTGAAACCGGCCTAAACCGATCACTGAGTAAACTGAAAACCTTTCCTAAACCAGACAGACTTTACAGTCCCATCTACTAAATGTCTATGTAGTTTGAACCTGTGAGGGGTTCGGTTTAGATAGGTCTTACTGTACCAATAAAAATCATATACTTTTAGAATCATCAGAAACGTGCAAATGTTCAATCTATTTCCAACATAATATGCATCTCAATAAGTTTTCGAGCGAAACAGATTTTTCAAATTCAAGATCAATATCTTCGGAGAGTATTATATACCTTAACAGATCTTCTGAAAACATAATGAATGATGCCAAGATAGAAAAAAGAATATTTCAGGAAAAATATCTAAGCTAGTTATAGATCTAAGTATTGTTCATTCATTTAAAGCTGAATGATGGGGATGGTCTTCATGCTTGCAGATTTCCCCTGAAATTCTTTAAAAATGTGTTTTCTACCATGCATGAAAACTCACGGCTCTTGATCAATTAGGTTGTAACGATCTTGGTTACTGACAAAATAGTCAGGTGGAGCCAAACTGTAAATATTAATCTTTTATTAAACGAATTGTAAATTCTTTAATATTTATGTTTTATTTAGCCAATCCAAAGAGTGATTCGCTATAACCTAACAACATTAATATTCATTATTCTGATTTATACCACAAAATTATCAAAACAGCTTACAAATTAACAAGTCTATTCTTAGACACCGATAAACAGAATGCATATATTGTATATTTACTAACCTGTTGACTTCAGGCAAGGGTATACCCCTAAAAAAAGAAAAGAAAATTATTAAATTGATGACTCTAAGATTGTATTAAAAAATATATAATAAAGTACATTTGCATATGGGTTTACGATATATGTTAACGGTAGTTCAGGTGGTTATTTTAGTTATCAAACTTGTATAAATTTTCAGGACTTATTAATATTTTCTGAAAATCTTAGGAAAAATCAAATAAATTTGGAGTTATTTATCTGATGTTGAGCTACTGTTTGTATAGTAAGAATCAAAAGAAAACAACAGAATTAATTTTGGTGTTAAACTTTTGTGAGGAAAACAAAACTATTCTCAACACAAGATTTTTTTCTCTTCAAAATATTTTTATTCTATAATAAACTATTTATTTATTAATACTTACTTTCCATCAATATTATCTTATTTTATTTTTAATTCTTAGATTTCTAATGACATGGTCTTAAAGCGGCATTTGAGGTAGTGCCTACCGACAAAATTTGTGGGCAGAGCTTATCATCAAAAATCCCCATGGATATGAACAGCATATTTATAATTATGAAACTGTATGTCACATGACAGAAATTTGAATTTTCGAAGTGATTTTTGTAGATTTTAGACTGATGAAGACTATTATTTTTAATAAGACTGAAAGTTTCGTAGGGAGGAACACTAGTAACCATGTCTGTCAAATATTTTGCCCCAAAAGTAACTGTGAAACTATGTATCATTGATTTTTCCTCCTCGAGATAACCGTGGTCAAAATAATGAACAATCAGAATGTTTGCTCTGCCCACAGCTATTTATACCCACGGTCCCGGCTTAAAAAAACATAATATTAAATAATTCAATGTTGTAATGAATTATGGAATAAATTTGACATTCAAAATAAAATTCTATGCTACAGTATATTGGTGCTTTTTAAGGCTTTGGTAAAGTCTTTATTGTTGTTAGTCATCATGTTCAGCAATATTTCAGCGATATCGTGACAACCAGATATTTTAGGGGAGGTAAGCTCTGCCAGATATAATGAACGGACCAGTGGAACCCACTGCCTTACATAGGTATATGGAAATATTAACCCTTGAGATATGTAACAAGGTTCAAACCCACATAAGTGGTGTTAGACATGTGGTCAGATGTCAACAACCTTGACCACTTGGCCAGAGTCCTCCTAGAATGACTGTAAAAACAATAATTACTTCTAATGTGTATTTACATACTCTTTCTCAAAATTGTCTTCAAAATCATGTGTCTTCATTCTTCTGTAATGCTTAGCCAGCTTTGTTGCAAATATTATACTTGGAAGGAAGAAGAAAATACACCATCCAATCCCAAACCAGAAGCCATTCTGAAATGTGAAAAAAACAGTCATCACAAATAGTCTAACATTACATCTCTTTCACCAATGTGATGGAAAGAAATTGTATTTATTTTGATCAAGGTTCCCCATTTAACTATGGTTCTTGGTATATACATATACAACATTCACTTTTTTGAGATTTGAAGAAAGTCACCTAACACTGTCACTAACAGTCAAATATCAAGACAGATTGTTAATTTTATTTACTCTTACACATATGAAACTGCTGTAGAAACTTTTGACAATTAAAAACATAAAAGAACACAGTTAGCATTTTCAAAACCCAATTCCTATGAAATAAAGACAATATTTTACTGTATGAAACATATCAAAATTGTTATTTTGTTTCGATATCTAATGTAAACCATCCCAAAATCGTCATCCTGAAACCTCGCATTATTTTCGCTTCCGTTCACGCTGCAAAAAGTGAACACGCGGTTTATTTGGAAGAAGTATCTAATCTTATATTATCATGTCTTTATACTAGATTTTGAAAAGTAGCAAGCTTGAAGGACAGATTTTAAGGACCTCTGTAGAAATGGTACATATGACATATCGGGCGATGGTTTCCAAAATTTTATCCTTCTTAGGGCGATTGATATGTATACCGGTAGCGCCATTTATGAAAGTGACGTCAATCTGAGAGGCTAAAACAAACAAAAAATAGTTTTTCTTTCAAAAGACAAATTTTCATAATTGCAGAGCTGTTACATGTGGTCATATTTTGTGTGTAAACTTGAGTGATGACCCAAAGGCAGGATATGACGCCTTAAAGTCATTAGATTTATAACTGTATTGGGGGGTACTAAAATTGATATGTAGCTTATTATTTAATGCAAATCCGTAAAAGATAGAGCAAATCCGTTGACACACCACCGCAAGCTCTTAACAGTTGGCGCTGTTTACCATTTGGAGGCAAAACCATTAAATACAAATGTAGATATGGAATGCATTGCAACTTACGATGGTTCTAGGAAAGTAGGAAATTTAAGGCGAGAAAATGCAGCTGCTATTGCCACAATTATTGAATTGAAAAGTGTTGGTAATTTGAGTTTATATTTCAATTTTAAGGAAAAATTCAAATATTTTATTTGTTATTTTGATTTTTTGCTAAAAAAAGACAAAATAATGAAGACTTTAGTATGGGTAAAAATTGCTTGACGATCAAAAGAAAGGGGGTGTGACGACTTGAGACAGTGCTGTCCTTAAGTCGTCTGATTAACCCTTGGTCTCATTAAGGCAAAATCTACCCTATTTACGATTGTTTGACGACCTCAGGGGCAAGTAAATATACTTTCTGAATACTTTTTCTTGCCATCAAAGCCAATTCATCTTGTCCTAAAGCCGTCAGATTATTACAGCGTATTGAAAAATGCATACCCCGGACGACTTAAGGACGGTTTACGTTACTTATGATAGATATATATTGCTCTACATACAGTATTTAAATAATAACATGTTTAAAAATTCACAGTATATTTTGACAATCATAATTTTTATATTCCCTGACATTCTTTATCAAATCAATTTTTATGGAGAATAAACATACAATATCTGAACACATCTAAATTGGTTCAATCAAGGAATTAATACAAACTAGGGTTGTTCCTTCCATTTATTAAAACATACATGGTACTAGGGGACTGAAACATTTTGATGACCACCCATAGTAGCAATTTAATTTACTGCTAGATTTTCACAAGATAAAGATGCTTTAGGCAACCCCCCCCATGTCAGTGCCTCCCTTGGGTGCCATATATGTTTCAATGAAATGGGCCTTAGTTATTTATAGTTACCAAAGTATCTATAAAATATTTGCAGAAAGAAATGACAAATATGTCATTATATAAGTTCCATATAGGTGTACAAGATCCAATGTCATTTACAAGCTGAAAAATATATAAAAAAATATTCATATATCCTTTAAATATCAACAATATAGAAGGGGTCGTCATGATCGTGATCATATGTTAGTTGGATTTACAACTACCTATGCAATCAGTACCTATTACCACTAATGTTGTGAGCTTGAATCCCGCTAATGGTGAGGTATAATCGTTACAACATTATGTGATAAAGTTTGTCAGTGACTTGCACCAGGTTGGTGGTTTTCTGTGGGTCCTCTGTTTTCCTCCACCAATAAAACTGACCGGAAAGATATAACTGAAATATTGTTGAAAGTGGCATTCAACATCATACACCCTCCCTCCCCGCTCAACAATAAAAATCACCAAAAACAGGTGTGGACACCTGAAGATGTCTTTGTTGTCCGATTCATTTCAAGTTCTCATACCTGAGAAATTGACCTTAATGCAAAGATGAAATTTAAACCTCTACTAAATACTGATTGCCTCCAACAAATTGAAGATTATGTCAGAGGTTCTACATGACAATTGAAAAAGGTTAAATCTGTTTACAGGTTTCATAAATAAGCATATGAAAGAGAAGACAGCAGCTTTGAATGTTTCAACTGAGCCACTCTAAACTATGTGCTGTGGCAGTAGGTTCCAATCAGATATCTTAGGAGGAAGAAACAATTCTTGTCTTTGTTCGCAGTAGGTTCCAATCAGATATCTTACGAGGAAGAAACAATTCTTGTCTTTGTTGAATCTTTAAAGGTTAAATGTCCATCAAAAAAAAATTAGCCTTCTTTTTATGGTCCCTAACCTTGTGCAAAATGCTTAAATGATTTGCTAATGGAGAATTTAAGTTATTAAATGCAAACTAAGGGAGTATTTTTGTGTGGCCCTACTGTTAAACTTACACCATCTAAAGTATCATTGATCAGAGAATCCATCACTTTCAGCAATCTATTTGCAAAATTTTTTGCTTCCTGGAAAAAAAGATATAATTTTCTCAAAATCTGCACTTATTTTATAGAAATTCAAAGTCATTGATCTATTAAAAGAATTTTTACATTAAATCATTAAAGCTGACATTAAGTATGACTTAAGAGAAAATACAATCACTCTTTACCAAATGTAAACTATGAGGTTTCAACGTGCAGATCGGGTAGCTTCAGAAAAAGCCTGAAACAATTTTTTGTCCCTTAATTATATTGTGACCTTGATCCACAAAAATATTAGGTCAATTCGTAACTAGCATATGTAAGAACTGACTCTGATATTGAAAATTATCTGTCAGTGTCGGACTTGCTGTGATACTAGTGATAATGTCTGTCTTGACTTTCAAAACTGACATTATTCTATATATAATTACACACTTACATACATCAGTCTAGACTAAAGGTTTTGTTTCTGTAATTTGTTTTTTCAAAGTGATGAAAATGTAACATATTAATATTTAGAATATACTTACATCTTTAATGACTTGGGAACCATTTGTTTGAAGATAGTTCTGGGTATTGTTGAATGCACTCAAAGTAGTATCTACAGCATCCTGAAAAACAGTAATGGTGGTATGACATGATACATGTATAACATCAACATACTCGCTTGGAGTATGGTAGATCATGGAATCAAACCCTGGTTATGTCAAACCAAAGACAATAAAACTGATCTTTGATGCCTCTCTGCTAAACACACAGCATTAAGGAGTAAGAGCAAAGACTGGTTGGATTGGAATCAGGATAATGTGTTCGAGTGGAGTGACATGTCTACCTGCAGACTGTTGTTTCAGTGAGCTAGCACTATAAAGATCCAAACTCTGTGCGTTGGTCTACCGGTAGTACAAAGTAGACTTCGTCTCTTTGAAATGCAACTTGTTCTCGCCATGATATAGCTGAAAAATTGCTAATTTAATATTAAAAAACTCTTTCCATAGAATGTCTAAGATTACTTTGTATGTTTGTGATCACAATGTATTCGTAGAACAATCACATATAAAAAAGTCAAGATGATCGATAGTTTAGTCCATTTATATCATCAGTAACAAAATAAGGGACATAACTTATTTCAAAACAAACTTTGATTACTTCCCTTTGTCAAATGGTGACACATGAAATGGCATTGAGAATGTAAATCTTTTAACATCTGCCAAGCACATTTATGTAATTATAGTATAATGAAACTTGAATTAACTGGAATTCTGTTTACATAACACTTAAAATAACATATCAATGTAGGAAATCATTCTTAATTGAATCTGTACAAACTGAAACACCTGTCCATTCTGAACACAAAAGTTGGTCCCAAGGTTAGGCATGGACATGTTTTACTGTAGTAACAATTAAAAGGTTAGGCATAGACATGTTTTACTGTAGTAACAATTAAAAG
>MJUT01060984.1:300111-310253 GCA_002080005.1 Gigantidas platifrons
GCGGGGTTAAAACGCCGTAATAATGGGAGAAATATAGATTCTCCTTCAGTTGCCCGTGGATTACGATATTTCTCTACTGAAGAAAGTTAAATTTAAAATTTTAACCACAAGCCGTTAGGCGAGTGGTTAAAATTTGTAATTTAACTCTCAAGAGTGGAGAAATATCGTAACCCACATGGGCAACTAAAGGAGAATTTGTTTCTCCCATTATTTAACACAAACTTTATTTCAAAATTTGAAATTAATGCGGGGGAAATGCACGAGACATTTTAATCCTCTAGAGGATTACAGATTTTTTCACCACTGGTTCTGCAGGGTTAAAACGCCGTAATAATGGGAGAAATATAGATTCTCCTTCAGTTGCCTGTGGATTACGATATTTCTCTACTGAAGAGGGTTAAATTAAAAATTTTAACCACAAGCCGTTAGGCGAGTGGTTAAAATTTTTAATTTAACTCTCAAGAGTGGAGAAATATCGTAAAGGAGAATTTGTTTCTCCCATTATTTAACACGAACTTTATTTCAAAATTTGAAATAAATGCATTTGAAAGATTTTTCCACCACTGGTTCAGCGGGGTTAAAATGCCGAGATAATGGGAGAAAATTGTTTTATCATTTTTCAATATTATTATTTAAATATTAAAATTTTGAAATTATATGAAAACTGAAATTTAATTAAAGTTTTTGAAAATTTTATCATTTTGAAATATTGAAATTTTTTGAAAATTGTGAACTTTCAATTTTATTATTTTTCTTTTATTGATTTTAGAATTTTGAAATTTAATGAAATTTTTGAAATTTTTAGGTAATCTTCATTCTTTTTAAAGAAAGCCATAATGGACCGGTCCATTATGGCTTTTACCGGTCCATTATGGCTTTTGCCGGTCCATTATGGCCTTAAAAGCCATAATAGACCGGCAAAGCATTTTGAAGCATAATAATGTTCTTGCTGTATAAATACAAACCAGTCTGTAGTATTCATAATAGAACCTACTGGTTAATAAATCATGATAATGCCCTATACATAAGTAACTATTATATAAATAACATGCACATCTTAATTTACTGCAGATATTAATTCTGAATTATCTCAGCTTTATTGCCTAATGTTAATAAAGGACGAAGTCCTTTTAACTATATGATTTTTCATAGAGTATTGATAGCCCAAAAATCTGTTCATCGGAAGTTTAAAATAATAGATCAATTGATATTTAGAAACGCAAAAGAAATATATTTCAATGAAAAATTCCCAATTTTTTAATTATTTATTCTATACAAAATCAAAACAAACTTGAAATAAAATTTTAATTAAAAAATCTCTATCTACAAGATTCTCGGCGGAAGAACGGAACAGCCATGTTGTTGTAAGTAAATTCCTCCGTTGACTCGGAGCACCCTGCAATCACAGGTACATTTTGTAAATGTCACTATTGGTGGTGGTACAATCCAGTCAAATAAAAAAATTATAAAACTTTAAAAATTACTTGAAAAAAAATAATACATTCCCTTCTCATTCCTCCCTCTAAACATTATAGGACTTCATCCTTCAAACAGGTTGTGCCTGTCTCATATTAATTATTAAAAATCACAGCTTTACAAGTATTGCCTTTGTTGAAGACATATTATGTTCTTAATCCAACTTACAGGATATGTAGGTGTACCATTTATAGATGCAGAGAAGTTTCTCAGATCATCAGCTAGGGAAGTTAAATTTATCCCTAATGAATCTTTAGAAAACTGCAAAAGAAATTTAATAGATTTTAAAATGAAATGTTACAATAACTGATATGGAAAGAAGTATATTTGTTCCTTCTATCTGTTATATGTGGACTTATATGGTAGCAGGATTTACATCTACCAAGAAATCAGTTTAAATATTGTAAGTTTGATTACTGTCCATGGCAAGGTTTATTCAATACAACCTTGTGATAAAGTTTGTCAGTGACTTGCGGCAGGTCTGTGATTTTCACAGAGTACTCTGGTTTCCTCCACCAATAAAACTGACCGCACGATATAACTGATATATTGTTGAAAGTGGCATTAAACACCATAAACCAACCAATCTACCAAGAAATCAGTTTAAAGATGGTAAGTTTGAATACTGTCTATGGCAAGGTTTATTCAATACAACCTTAAGTGATCAAGTTTTTCAGTGGCTTGCGGCAACTCTGGTTTTCTGTTTTTCCTCTACCAATAAAACTGACCACTATGATATAACTGAAATATTGTTGAGAGTTGCATTAAACACCAATAATATTCACATCCTTTAACAATAAGTAAGTAAACTAGAGACAAATGTATATTTTTGCATATAAATAGGCAAAACAAACAAAAATAATTTCTATCATATTGAAAATAAGCAATTTTGAAGTTGCTTTATTTAAAATAGATGAAAATAGGGACACTTTTCAGAACTTATTTAGAAATAATGCAAACATACAAATTCCTCATAATTGACTAGTCATTACATAAGAAAGAAAAAATCACCATAGAAACAAAAACTGTAATTCTAAATAACTCTTTATCATCTGTTAAATTATAAATGACATTACAGAAACAAAATACATGTAGCTTGTTCAAACCTGTTCTCTAAATTGTGTGAAGTTGACATCTGCTGATGTTTTCAAATCTTCTAGTTGTGATGTTAAATCTGGTGTCAAAATTTCAAGTGTGGACAGGTCAACATTTATATTGTCCAATTTACTGTCGATGTTTAAACTCTGTAGAAAATTAATATATCATTAAATACCAATGAATAATTTCCTTTTACACTTTCCTTAAAAATTCAAAAGCAATTAACCTATTGCAAAACAAATTTTCTAAATACCTGTTCAAATTTTATTACCTGTAACATATTTTGGACAAATGAAATAGTCTGATATTTTGCTGAACGTAACTCCATAAAATGTCTCCAGCTTCGCATTATAATGTTTTATATTCCTCAAACAAATTTTCAATTATATTAATGAGATCAGTTTCCACATATGGAGGAAAGCTGAGATATAAACCTGTAGTCTAACATAAATTTCCATCTTATAGTAGTATTTTTACAGATTATTACATGATATTTTCCATATCAGCCCTGGTATCATCTAAAGACTTCTAAACCATATAGTTGGTGTAATAGTTAACGTGCTCGCCTCCAGTGTGGTAGTTCTGGGTTCGATCCCTGATTGAGTCAAACAAAAGACTATAAAATTAGTATTTGCTGCTTCTCTGCTAAGTAAAGCATGCAGCATTAATGAGAAAGAGAAAAGACTGGTTGGCTAAGAATTAGGATAATGTGTCAGAGTGGAGTGACATGTTTACCTGCAGACTGTTGTTTCAGTGAGCTGGCACTATAAAAATCACTGCCAATCACCACTAAAGTATGTCAGTTTAATTCTTGTCCACAGCAAGATGACACTCACTCACTGTCAGCAAGTCAAAAGCAGGGCTTTCAATATTTTTCAAGTCTACCAGTACTTCACTATTTACAGTCGGTATTTATCATTAAAATTTGAACTGTATTCATGAGTATCTTATACAATACTCTTTTAAGTCAGGTGGTACCAAAGACCATTTTAGACAGGTAAAAGTACCTGGTACCACCCTTTATTGAAAGGCCTGCAACAGTCCGGTTAATCAGGTTTCGTCCACCAGCAAAACTAACCACCATGACATGATATAACCAAAATTTTACATAAAATAACGTCAAGTACTTAAAATCCATATTAAATTCATTGCTCAAGGGAAAATAATTTGGAAACAAACAAAAACTACTTACTCCAGAATAATTAGTCAGTGCTGTAATATCTATTAATGATGACAAGTCAAATGCTGTGTAAGCTGACTTTCCTGCTTCACAATCACTGTAAAATATCAAATCTATGGCTTAGCCCACAATAAAACACTTTCAGGCCCTCATTTTTTACATGCCTCATTTTGAAAAAAAAATGTGTACAATAAATTTGTAATTTTCATTTGAATTTCCGATTTTAAATGAATCGATTGTAATTATGATATTTTTTTCTGTCATTTAGTTTTCACAGTTGTAATTTGGGGTACTCAAACAGACAAAGATTGATAAGAAATAAATGTCAACAATACAATGACATTGATACCTATATATGTATATTTAATTTCAAGGCAGGTTAACTTGACCACACGATCGCCATTGATCTCAATAATAACACACGAATAATCACCAGACACTAGCAGAAAGATCAAAGGAAGGCTTACAAAATGTACTTATTAGTGTAAGATTGAGGAGTTTGTGCACTTCCTGGGATAAAATTTATTCCATTTTCTCAGATCATTTTAAATAATGAAATTTAAGCTCAAAAGTTTTGAAAAAGGTTTATCAAATCCTTACTGGTTATCAAGCTTACCTTAGCACTTTCTTCAGTGTTAAAACGTGTGAACCATTCTGAAGAACTGTTCTTCCTAAAAATGACCCAGATCCTCCATACATTCTGTCATACAAGTACTTGTCTAATATCTGAAGAAGGAAAAAAAACAATAAAGCATAATTTATGAAGAAGAAGAGCAGAATATATTGGCAACTAGCGTTCTGAATCTCCATAGGTATCCATAGGTATTTCAAACATGCATATATAGAAAAACCTATGCTAATTAATTCCAATAGTGCTGTTAGCTAAAGTAAATCCATTTCCCATAAGATAATTTGCTTATACATGACATGCTAACTTCTAGAAAGTATGTAAATGTGTAATAATTTTTAACATTATGTTTTTTTTGCCACTTTATTATGATAATAATGAGAAAGTAGAATATCTTTCATTTTTCTCTGAAGATAATAGGAGGAAGTTATAGTTACTAGATCTTTAGTCTCATGTGAATGTTTTGTGGATCATTGTTTGTCCATTTGTCCTTTTTCTATTGGCCATTGTCTTGTCTGTCCTTCTTCAATATACAGATTCTAAGAAGATGAACTGTGAGCTAATGCTCACATATGATACCCCCACTGTTCGGCAAACAGGGAGTAGGAATCTGATGAGTCAAAAAACGCTTCCCACGATATGGGGTACCTATATGAAGCTTGTGACGAAATATCAGATTTCTGCCATCAATAGTTGCTGAGAAAAATGTGACGAAAAATGAGCATATATGTTCAATGTGTATAAAAATCAACAAAGACGGCAAACAGGAAGTAGGAATCTGATGGGTCCAAAAACGCTTCCCACGATATGGGGTACCTATATGAAGCTTGTGACCAAATATCAGATTTCTGCCATCAATAGTTGCTGAGAAAAATGTGACGAAATATGTGCATATATGTTCAATGTGTATAAAAACCAACTAAATCGGCAAACAGGAAGTAGGAATCTGACAGGTCCAAAAACGCTTCCCACAATATGGTATACCTATATGAAGCTTGTGACCAAATATCAGATTTCTGCCATCAATAGTTGCTGAGAAAAATGCAACAAAAAATATCTTGGGTCGGACGGACAGACGGAAGGACGGACAGAGGTAAAACAGTATACACCCCTCCCCCTCTGGGAAGCGGGGGTATAATTACCCCTTTGGTATCTTCAAACTCTTCTTGTTTATACTGACATGCAGACTTCTAACATGTACATATATGCAGTAGATGAATACAGAGGTGCTTCAAGAATTTTCTTTGTTCAAAAAATTTGTGTACAAAAACAAATACATGTGTAAGAAATCTATCAAATTAATTGCTCATAAAATTTCAGACAAAATTTGGCAAAAATTTTCATTAATTACCGTTTGCATGTCTGTGAGGTCAGGGTCAGTCAGTGGTTCACAAACAAATCTATGCATTGGTGTCCCAACAATAAAGATGATGGTTGTCAAGAGCATCAGTAAGGAAGAAAATATGAATACAAATCCTACTGCCCTGTAATTAAAAAAAGTAGGTGTGAAAAACATCAATCGATTTATATAAATCGTGACACATTCTTTGTAATTGCAGGGGTTAGGGTTGAGGTTATGATGTCTAACGCCACTTTCAACAATATTTCAGTTATATCGTGGCAGTAAGTTTTATTTGTGGAAGAAAAAGTAGTACTTGAAGAAAACCACCGACCTGTCGCAAGTCACTGACAAACTTTATCACATAATGTTGTATCAAGTACACCTCCCCATGAGTGAGATTCATACTCAAAACGTTAATGGTGATAGGCACTGATTGCATATGTAGTTATAAATCCAATGACCATACGATCATGGCCACAACAACCCCTTTTGTAATTACATAATTACTGTTCAAGGATATATGTTTTTTAGCATATAATTATGCTATGGTTATCTGCCAGACACAATATAACTAAAAAATGTAGTGTGCAACTATAACCTCCTCATTCTGCCTCTGAAGAGGGTCTGTGTAGGACTAAAACACTGGTCAGGCAGTTTTCATCACCATCAGATGCTGTTAATATTGCAAAGCAGCATATCTTTTACTTTTACTTTATTTAAAGAAATTTTGTTATTTGGCAAAAAATGTGCTTAGTTTATATAATTATTTTGTAAAAAAAATTTAAATATTAATAACACTTTTTTTTCTTCAGAATGTGAATCCGATTATGAAATGAAATAATTGTTATGATAGGATAGCATTTTAAACTTTCTCAGCTGTACATTCACTTGACAAGCAAATCTACAGAAAAAATATTAATTATATTAATTACCATATAAAGGACAGAGTAAATAAATGATTTAATTTATTGTACAAAATTTTGTTCAAAGTTTAAAAAAAAATATTAAAGAAAATATGGATGGTTGCTTGGTTGATGGTGTTTAATGCCACTTTCTACCATAATAAAGTTATATCGTGGTGGTCAGTTTTATTGGTGGATGAAACTGGAGTACCTGGAGAAAATCACCGACCTGTCACAAGTCACTGACAAACTTTATCACATAATGTTATATCGAGTATACTTCACCATGAACAGGGTTTGTATTCACAACTTTGGTGTACGGTGAACTGTAATAAAAGACATACGCCATGAACATGTATTCACCACAGGAGGATAGACATGAACGTTCTGTAGGATAAACATCAGTACTTATGCCATGAACATATATCCACCACAGGATAGACATGAACGTTCTGTAGGATAAACATCAGTACTTATGCCATGAACATGTATCCACCACAGGATAGACAGCATTCTGTAGGATAAACATCAGTACTTATGCCATGAACATGTATCCACCACAGGAGGATAGACATGAACGTTCTATATGAGAAACTTCAGTACTTACGCCATGAACATGTATCCACCACAGGATAGACAGCATTCTGTAGGATAAACATCAGTACTTATGCCATGAACATGTATCCACCACAGGAGGATAGACATGAACGTTCTATAGGAGAAACTTCAGTACTTACGCCATGAACATATATTCACCACAGGAGGATAGACATGAACGTTCTATAGGAGAAACTTCAGTACTTACGCCATGAACATGTATCCACCACAGGAGGATAGACATGAACGTTCTATAGGAGAAACTTCAGTACTTACGCCATGAACATGTATCCACCACAGGAGGATAGACATGAACGTTCTGTAGGATCAACTTTAGTACTGTGTCCACAAACAGCAAACATGAGACCAACAAGAAGTAGCAGTACTATCAATAATATGACAGATGCCAAGCCGATCCCACCATACCATCTGTTAAATATAATTGTTGAAGGATGTTATCAGACAGTTCTACAAAGTGCATGTTATGGAATATAGTTTTTTACATGACATTTTAAAGCAAAAAGTAAAATACAGTAGCCCTCCCCCCTCTGATAAAACCACCCCTTCTGTAATGAAAAAATGGCCTTTTAAGAGTTGTGGCCTCTCTAGAAGGGGGAATTCATTACTGTCTTACTTCTTGAAAGGGACAATTTATTATCATTTTACTATTTCAGTGCATCTGAAATATGATCGGTTAGAGAGTGGGCTTTGGTGGGAGTGGCCAAATAAAAGATGGACTACTTTATGTTCATTTTCAAACTTAAATAAAATTATTGAAAGATAAGTTCTGATAAACATTGAGGATCTCAATATTTTTATCTGACCAAATCCTTTAAGAAAAACATGCAATATAAAACCAGTGTTGACAATGAACATAATATTTCTTTACTGTTATTTCTGCCTATAGTTGTACAGGAGTCTGGGTTATGGTGTTTAACACCACTTTCAACAAAATTTCAGTTATATTGTCACGGTCAGTTTTATTGGTGGAGGAAACCAGAGTACCCAGAGAAAATCACAGACCTGCTGCAAGTCGCTGACAAATTTTATCACATTGTTATATCTAGCATACCCCACCTGAGAGGGATTCAAACTCACAACATTAGTGGTGATAGGAACTGATTGCATAAGTAGCTGTAAATCCAACTACCATACAATCACGACCATGACAGCCCATACAGGAGTTTGTATGACATGCCTTACCTATATGTATTATAATCCAATCCCAATTTTGTATAATTTCCAATCAAATCTTTGTAGCTGCCAATATCAAAACTATCACTGATCTAAAAAAAAAAAGCAAGATGGATGCAATAAAATACAACAACAAAATGATAAAGACAGAATGGTTTATTGCAACTACAACCTGAAGGATTTTACATCAAGTCTGTAATATCAAATAAACACAGAAAGGTTAAATAAACTTAGAACATCCATCAAAAGTTAACTGACTAGTTGGCTACATAAGATTCATGAATGGACAATAATGGATAGAATAATGAATGAATCAACTGCTGGCTAATCCTGTGCTCCCTACTCTATACAAGATGTTATAACAACTAATCAACTTAGTGAGTACTTATTGTTTAATGAATGAATCAACTGCTGGCTAATCCAGTGCTCCCTACTCTATACAAGATGTTATAACAACTAATCAACTTAGTGAGTACTTATTGTTTAATGAATGAATCAACTGCTGGCTAATCCTGTGCTCCCTACTCTATACAAGATGTTATAACATCTAATCAACTTAGTGAGTACTTATTGTTTAATGCCATATATGACATGTTCAGCAATATCATGGTGATGATGATGTTTTGTACTAGACCAACAAGATTTTTATAGTGCTAGCTCATTAAAACAACAACTCCACAGGTAGACATCTCCCTTACACTCTTCTTTTAAGCCTAACAATAAGATAGTTTGTACCTGCAACATATGTTAGGTACAATATTTGCATCTAGAACAAAAATTCTAGATTTCAACTTTTACAAAAATTAATAACTTACATCAGTTTTAAAGCTGTCTACTTTATCAATAATTGGTTGAAGTTTACTGGAAAAATTACTCACTGTAGTCTTTAAGTCTATTAAAATGAAAGAATGAATTTGAATTTGAATTTGAATTTTTGGTGTTTAACGCCACTTTCAGCAATATTTCAGCTATATCATGGCGACCAGTTTTAATGGTGGAGGAAGCCGGAGTACCCGGAGAGAACCACCGACCCTGGGCAAGCAACTGGTAAACATTATCACTTGTGGCTGAGAGTCGAGTGCACCCTTATTTGTAATTTACAAAGCTGGGCGCGAACCCACGCCGTATTGGTGATAGGCTTGTATGAGCCACACAGGAAGAACATTGATAATTTAGATAAATATATACTGCCTTTGATTTGTGTTGCAAGAATGGATTTCTCAGAGCAATATCGTACTGAATGCAAAGTCCACTACGTTCGTATGTTTATCAAGGATTTGATAAGGTGACGTCAGTGATGTTATTATAATGTCACATTTGAAAACAGTGATAGTATGTTAATACAGGAATCACACTAGTTTATATAATATATATTATCTGTGTAAAGATTAAAGAGATCATTGATGAAAAATTCTGGTTTCTCATTTATTCATATATATCGAGTAGTGATATGTGGCAGATTTGCAGAATTAAAAAATAAATTCAATCTTAGCACAACAGATTTAATGAATTGATTATTCTACATCAAATGAGCAGTAGTCAGGTTTTAAGTAAAACAAGTTGCATAGCATCCACTTTTAATACGTCATTTTAAAGCATTCCTCAACAGGATTACATATTTTTTTATGAAGACGTCATCAGGGTTTACCTGCATACCAAAAGCAGTTCCGAATAAAGTAAATCTTGTATAACATATATAATACAAAGTTTGGCATGTGATGGGTT
>MJUT01060984.1:310669-327565 GCA_002080005.1 Gigantidas platifrons
TTTTTTTCAAGTCCCGAACAAAACCTAGTGCTTTTCAACTGATTTTACTCCTTTTATCTCGAACTTCGATATGTTGAAATTTCGGTTGTCTCGAAGTAACTTTTCAGTCCCAAAGGTGAAAATCAATGCAAAACATGTTCGTTATGTCGAACTAATAATTAAAATAAATGCAAACAATGTTCGTTATGTCAAACTGATAATGAACCTCAATAAACAGATGTCAAAGTGTCAAATTTATGGCTTGCGTCATTCATCTTCTCTGTTAATTAAGCTTTATCAATTTTGTTAATTGTTAATTATTATAAAGGAATGTGTAAACTAGCTGTTTTTAATTTTAAATGAAGCAATCAAGTGATAGTTAAATTAAATCAGTTAAATCACTAACAATTATATATTCTTACGACTTTTCCCATATCATTTGATGTTGCAATCAAACAGGTGGTGCTTGGGTCATAGTAAAATACGGATTATGTTAATTAGGTAATTTTTGCCGAAATTGTATTTCATGTACATCTTCTATTGTGTCGTGTATAAACAGTCGGTAAAAAACAAAAGGTTAATTATAAGATTGGAATTTTGAGACAATTATCCCCATAGGTATAAAAAGCTGTTTCAAATTATGAATTTCATATGTCTTTCACAATGTCAAGTGATAAACCTTCTACGAGTGGATCTGGTGAAGGACCCGGACCTAGTTCTGGGGGGATAGCCAGATTCATAACATTAGCTAAACAACCAAGCTAAGGACCCAGTGTAAAAACTGGGGGGATAACTGGGTCAGCTGTAGGAGGCAAAGGCATAAAGCGTAAATTAGATGTAAAATCGTATAAAACAAAATATGAGGTTATCATGGCAGTAGAAAAGGGTGTTAAGGCAAAAAAACAAATTGCAGCAGAATTTGGCATTCCGGTTTCAACTTTGTCAACATGGATTAAAAAGGGTGATGAAATAAAACAAAAATATCTTACGGGAGGAATGGGGTCGCAAAGAAAAAAAAGTAGGGGTGCTAAATTTCCAGAAGTCGAAAAAGCTCTGTTAACATGGTTTAAAAATGCAAGAGAACAAAATGTAACTGTTTCGGGTGAAATAATGAGAGAAAAAGCTAAATATTTTGCAACAAAATTGGGAATCTCAGATTTAGAATTTGATTGTTCGTCAGGGTGGCTAGAAAGATTTAAGGTGCGTCACGATATCAGTTTTAAACGTGTTTGTGGGGAAGCAAATTCTGTAGAAACAAATTCAGTTGAAATGGAAAACATATAAATTACACAAAACAAAACAAGGAAGTATGCGACGATGGTGTCAACATTACACAAAACAAAACAAGGAATTATGCGACGATAGTGTCAACGGAAATAGTCAACGGAAATAAAAATTAAAAAAGAAACATGCACATACCAAATTAAAAACAACTGATATGGATATCACAAACTAAAAAAAAAAAACATCAGGAGGTCGGAAAATTGATATAACATTCCAAATGGAGTTACTTCCCCTTTCATGGACATTGAATTCTTGCACTCCTCTTTAGTCAAACTACGGATAACTCAAATTTTTTTCTCGGTCTGCTGTGGTTCGAGATAACGAGATTCAACTGTACATATATAATACAAAGTTTGGAATGTGATGGGTTGTATCACATACATATATAATACAAAGTTTGGAATGTGATGGGTTGTATAACATACATATATAATACAAAGTTTGGCATGTGATGGGTTGTATCACATACAGACCCTAGATCGTATAAGTTTACACTACGCATGAAACGCAAATGAACGAAAAATGCAAACGAAACGAACGAATGCTTCACACGAACGACACGAAAAACGCACGATATACGAAACAAATGCACGATACACGAAACAAACGCACGATACACGAAACGAATGCACGATACACGAAACAAACGCACGATGCATGAAACGAACGCACGATACACGAAACGAACGCACGATACACGAAACGAACGAACGATACACGAAACGAACGCACGATACACGAATAGTATCGTGTTATTATTTGAATGACTTTTGTGCAAATTGATGTAATTAACTTCTGTAATCTTATATTCTATTAGCAAGTTATATATATAAATGATAAATTAGTCGGTAAAGTAATAAAATAATACAATTTATATTAAATAGTTTATATTACCAATGTGTTTAATAATTATATTTATGATTAAATTTTAAATCTCATATATTCGACTTCCAAATATAACTTTCTATTTATATAATTATACAGAATTTATATTTATAATTATTCGGATTCTGAATTGACAATTCCAACAAGACATAGGTGTATTAGTTATTTTCTCGGTTAAGCTGTCCGAAACTCGTGTGGCTTCAAAAGGTCATATAATTGTTAATTAGAAAGAAATTACAAATGTAAGAGTTGACATTTCACACCTGCAGTGCATGTATTTCCCAGGTGAAACTGCCAGAGACGTTTGTTTACATACATGTAAATGATTTCTTGTTTATTTGTCCTAGAGTAAATTATAGAAAAAAATGCATTTATTAAATATATTTTCCCTTATTGTACAAAATTACTGGTATATGTAAATAAAGGAAATACATGTTTGTATATGAAAAATTTTGTTTACACTTTAATTTCAAATTTTTAGAAATAGTAAGATTGAAATTGTAGTAATTATTTTAAACTGTATCGTTCTTTTCGTGTATCATTCGTTTCGTGTATCGTTCGTCTAATTAAACTGGTGAACGATCCACGAAACGAACGAACAAATTACACACACGAAACGCAAACGAACGGAAAACGAAAAACGAACGAACGATACACGCAAACGAAACGAACGAAAAACGCAAACGATACAAAATATCTGTTAAGTTAAACGATCCAGGGTCTGTACATATATAATACAAAGTTTGGAATGTGATGGGTTGTATAACATACATATATAATACAAAGTTTGGCATGTGATGGGTTGCATCACATACATATATAATACAAAGTTTGGAATGTGATGGGTTGCATCACATACATATATAATACAAAGTTTGGAATGTGATGGGTTGTATCTAATGGTGAAAATCATGTATATCTATTGCTCGATAAAACAAAAACGTATTAAACTAGTAGTACCTGTTACTAATGTTATTGTCTCGTTTTTTACAGTCCACGGTATATCTTCAAACTGCTGCTTGGCCTGAAATATAATAAATCACTACATTATCTTTTTTTATTTAATACTGTATTCATTAGTCATCCAGTTAGTTATTCAGTATTACCAAGAATTAAAAGTCATGTTTCTTTATTTATGATGCCCAGCTATCAACAGTCTTCACCCAGTCCTATACAAATATAGAACCATGACATACCATATACAAAAAGAGCATGACATTTTTATATTTAATTCAGATTCTCTCTGTTACATCCAAAAAGTATTTTTGTCTGAAGACAAACTATACACATACATATTAATCAATCATATATTGTATATATGAAAAAAAAACAACAATCAATCATATATTTCATATTTTAACTTACCTCAATAATGACCGATGTTAAGTTTTGTGTCTGTACAGAAGTTATTTTATCAATCTGATCGGAAATGTCTGGAAACTGAAAAATGAAGAAAAAAACACATTCATTTAATGAATCATTGGGAATAACAGATTCCAGATTCCCACAACAGTTATTGCATTGTAATAATATTTATAGTAGTGTGCCAAAAGTCAGTCAAGTTTCCAACATTACCTATATTCTTCATATAAAAACATTTATGTTAAAAAAATTCATCTGATTTTCATGAAACTTGTACCATTAAAAAGAAAACTTTCTACAATTTCTAAGGTAAATCTTGCAATTATTTCAGTAATAAGTCTTCAAGTATTAATAAGTTAACACAATTTTCTGATGTCCTATTTTACCAAGAGGCTGTCATGATCGTGATCACATAGTAGTTGGATTTATAACTACCTATGCAATCATTGCCTATCACCACTAATGTTATGAGTTCCAATCCTGCTCAGGTGTGGAGTACTCAATACATTATGTCATTGGCAGGTTGGTGGTTTTCTCCAGGTACTCTGGTTTCCTTCACCATTAAAACTGACCACAACGATATAACTGAAATATTGTTGAAAGTGGCATTAAATACCATAAACCCTAACCTTATTTTAACATAAATACATGTATATAGTAAAACTGTAACCCCAGACACTCTATTTTGTCTTTGATTCAAGAATACTTGTTAACTATCAGAAGTTAAATCATTTTTATATAAAATGCTGGATAAAACTGTAGAATATTCTACTTTTAATGGTTTTAAATATCCTTTAAATTGGACACGAAACAAACTAACTTGAGGTTTCAAGTATATTTTCATATGAATACATGTATATAGGAAATTTTAAAAGCATAATTCACATTTTCCAATGCACTATATTTCATTGGCTTTCATTCAAATTTTCTTTAGTTCTTAAATATATTGTAGCGAATACATACATATGCGTATGAAAAAGGTATAATTATCTTTATCTGATAAAAGAATCTTATAATTATTACAGGGTTTTTCTATGGATTAACATTGGTATATATACATGTTTATTGTGTTGTCCTTCACTTTTGAAAGTGTTTACGATTGGATGCCTTCCCTTCAGTTATATTATGGCAGTCAGTTTTATTGGTAAAGGAAACAGGAGTACCCGGAGAAAACTACTGACCTGCTGCATGATGTCAATACACTCTTGGTTATGGTATTAACTACAAGATGCCCAAAAAACAATAACAAAAAAACTCACAGCACTTGCATCTACTTCGACATTTAACGTTGAAACATCAGGTGCAGCAGAACATGCAATACAAGCACCTTTATCTGTACTTATGTTATTTTTTAGATCAGTTGCTGCTGTCTCTAGAGCTGTGGCATTATCCTTAACATACGTCAGACTTGTATTAAGATCTATCATGGCTGTAGCTATAGCGTCAACTTCTATAATTAGAAAATAAAAGGTACTTAAACTAGAGAAAGTTGATCTGGTGATCACAGATACCCCCGCATTCCAAACCTTTAAAGTCCCTATCTTCTAAGAGAAAAAGGGCCATAATTCATGAACGGTAAATGTCAATTTCACCATAATCGAACTTAATCTGTATTTTATGGTACATCACATTGTGTTAAAGTTTGAACACATTTGGTTGAGGAAAGTCCCTATTTTCTATGAGAAAAAGGGCCATAACTCAGGAACGGTAAATGTGAAATACACCGTAATCAAACTTGACCTGTATTTAGTGGTCACAGCATTGTGTTAAAGTTTGAAAAGATTTGGTTGAGCCATACTTTAAATATCATCCGTAAACCTAAAAAGTCCCTATTTTCTACAAGAAAAAGGGCCATAACTCAGGAACGGTAAATGTGAAATACACCGTAATCGAACATAACCTGTATTTAATGGCCCACAGCATTGTGGTAAAGTGTGAAAAGATTTGGTTGAGCCATAATCCCATACATTAAATATCATCCGGAAACCTAAAAAGTCGCTGTTCTCTATGAGAAAAAGGGCCATAACTCAGGAACGGTAAATGTGAAATACACCGTAATCGTACTTAACCTGTATTTAATGGCCCACAGCATTGTGGTAAAATTTGAAAAGATTTGGTTGAGCCATACTTTAAATATCATCTGGAAACCTAAAAAGTCCCTATTTTCTAAGAGAACTAGAGGCTCCCAGGAGCCTGTATAGCTCACCTGGGTATAATAACAACATCAGTCAATAAAACTTGATAAAAATTAACAAATGCAGCCCTCGTCATTGCAGACCCCCTCTCCAAAATAATTTGGGCAGGGGTTCCCCCTTTAATGTATGTTATCAACATTGCTATAAAAAACATAAATGTCAATGAGTCTCAAAATTTAGCTTTTGCTACTTCACATTTTGTAATAGAGTTGCTTCCCTTTGATTATTTGAGTAACCAAAAGCAGTGAAAGTCAACAAAAAAATGCATTTCAAGAGGAAAATATCTTCACATAGTTGTCGGACATTTTCAACTGTGGAACTGTTTTGTAGATCTTGACATGCTGAACATTTTTGCAGTTTAAACTTGACATCTATCTCTTATAGTTTTTGAAATAAAGGATGAAAAGTATTAAAATTTAGAAAATTTGATGAAAAAAGGGCAATAACTCCAAAATGGGTAATGGGATTTACTTCAAAATTGCAGGGTAGGTATATCTTGACATACTGCACATTTTTGCAATTAAACTTAACCTTTATCTCTTATAGTTTTTGAAATAAAGGACAAAAAGTTTTAAAATGTTAAAAATTTGATGAAAAAAGGGCAATAGCTCCAAAATGAGAACTCAGATTTACTTCAAAATTGCAGGGTAGGTAGATCTTGACATGCTGAACATGTTTGCAACTTAAACTTAACATCTATCTCTTATAGTTTTTGAAATAAAGGACGAAAAATATTAAAATTTTGAAAATTTGATGAAAAAAAGGTCAATAACTCCAAGATGGGTATTCAAATTTTCTTCAGAGTTGCAGGGTAGGTAGATCTTGATATGCTGCACATTTTTGCAGTTTCAACTTATCATCTATCTCTTATAGTTTTTGAAAAAAAAAGAACAAAAAGTATTAAAATTTTGAAAATTTGATGAAAAAAGGGCAATAACTCCAAGATGGGTAATTAGATTTTCTTCACAATTGCAGGGTAGGTAGATCTTGACATGCTGAACATTTTTGCAGTTTCAACTTATCATCTATTTCTTATAGTTTTTGAAATAAAGAGCGAAAAGTATTAAAATTTTGAAAATTTGATGAAAAAAGGGCAATAACTCCAAGATGGGTAATCAGATTTTCTGCAAAATTGCAGGGTTGGTAGATCTTATCATGCTGAACATGTTTGCAATTCAAACTTATCATCTATCTCTTATAATTTTTTAAATAAAAAACGAAAAGTATTAAAATTTTGAAAATTTGATGAAAAAAAGGGTTATAACTCCAAGATGGGTACTCAAATTTTCTTCAGAGTTGCAGGGTAGATGGATCTTGATATGCTGAACATTTTTGCAGTTCCAACTTATCATCTATCTCTTATAGTTTTTGAAATAAAGAGCGAAAAGTAATATGGATTAGGCACAACCTACAGGTGAGCATTGCATCTACGCATAGACATGTACATGTATTTTACTGGTCTATGCTTATGAGTCCATTCACTTGAAGTTCCAAATATAAAGAAAAAAATAAGAAAAACATTTTTTTTCTTATTTTTATTTTTGAAACTTCAAGAGACTGTGATGAGTCAAATGTCTATCATTTAAAAAAAAGTATCCTTTTCATCCGGGGGTCGTGTTGCTCGTATGATACAATATGTTTTATTTCCAAATCATGGGCCCCATAAGGGCATTAAAAGTATAAACATACAAAGAAAGAATCATAATTATATAGAGTACAGCTACACAATGACATATTTATCACAACACATTAAAAGTGATAAACAAGTAATAAACAGTAACCATGTTGTATTTGATGCTAGATTGCTGTCATTAATACAAATTATCTTTGATAAGTATTGATTGATTGATTGATTTTTGGTGTTTAACGCCACTTTCAACAATATTTCAGCTCTATCATGGCGACCAGTTTTAGTGGTGGAGGAAGCCGGAGTATCCGGAGAGAACCACTGACCATGGGCAAGCAACTGGTAAACTTTATCAATCGTGGCTGCGAGTTGACTGCACCCTTTTTTGTAATTTACACAGCCGGGCAAGAACCCATGCCATATTGGTGATAGGTTTGTATGAGTTGTTAGATCCAGTGACCTAACTCATTGAGCCACCCGGGTCCCCTACTAAGTATTGAGATATTTTCATTATTCATTAAAAAAATTAATTTGTTCTCACAACTGAGTGTATGGAAATTTTTAACTTCACCCGCCACTAAATCTAATATATTTTTCCTATCAGCTTCAAAATGACTGCATAAAAGTAAAAAATGCATTTCATCTTCTATCTCACCGGTATTACATTTTTTGCAGAAACGTTCATTTCTAGGAGTCTTATAGTTATAACGTGCACCTTCTATACATGTATTTAATTTATGGGCTGAAATACGTAATTTACACATAGATCTCGTATGTGTTTATGTACATGTTTTGTAAAATAGATGATGAAAGTACAAAACATTAAATTTTGACATGATTATTTGTAAAAAAAAAAAAGTTTTCATAAAGAAACATCATCCTTTTCACGCACAAATCAATTCATAACTCGGACAGAAAAGGCATAAAATATCGAACATGATGTCTTACCCCCGCTGATCCACTTCTCTTGTTGTAAACGAAATATTTTGATCGGACCAATCGGCAGTTGATCAAAATGAAGAATCAAAAAGAGAAACCAGCTACCTCACGATCCTACGACCAACCCTGGAATACGAAGCAATGGTTTGTGATTCCACCACCCACACCCTGATACAAACATTAGAAACTGTACAAAGAAGAGCTGCCCGCTTCGTCATAAATGATTACACCAGCAGAACACCAGGATGTGTGACAAGCATGTTAACATCACTTGAGTAGCAGACTTTAGAACAACGGAGGAGGATAAGCAGACTCACTATGATGTATAAGATCCAGCATCAACTCGTGGACATCGACCGAGACTTATACCTCAGACCTGGTGACAGCAGAACCAGAGGTCAACATAGGTTCTCCCAGGAGAGGTCCAATTGTGATACTCTCAGAAACTCCTTCCAAAGAACAGCGCTGCGACGAGAATGGAACCACCTACCAGACAACATAGTTGGGGCCAGCTCCATAGAGGAGTTCAGGGCTAACCTCCAACAACAGGTTAGCCACGCCAACCAGTGTAGATAGTTTTAACTGTGTCATAGTGAAGTTTTTAGTTGTACATAGTCTTGGGAACATCAGCTATGTGTGCCTGGCATGCCTAGTCCCGCAGAACTTAAAACAGTCGGCGACGACTCCTGTTCTACACTGGAAGAAGAAGAAGATACAATGCGGTTGTACGGTGTGTGTATGATTTATTGATTGCGTTTTCAAAACTTCTTACAGAAAGACATGTACATACTAGACAACAGTCTGAGTCATTGGGTATTTCATGTCTGAACCTCAACCTGTCCATCCTACTTATATTTAAGAGCAGGATTTAATGTAGCTGCGGAACCATAGCTCTTTAGGTCCTTGTGAAATTTTCTGATAGGGCGGACCCCAAAAAAAACAAAAAGGACCTAAAGAGCTACGGTTCTGTGGCTAGATTTAACGTAGCTGAGGGTCCGTAGCTCCTATAAGTCTTTGGATATTTTTGTTATTTTTGTGGACAAAACAAAGGACCATGATAAAGAGCTACGGTTCTGCAGCTATATTTAACGTTACAGTAGGTTTGGTAGCCCACACTCGAACTTTTATTAACTTCAGTATTATTAGGAATTCAGTAATTATGGTGGCACATACCAGATTTCAGGGGCTTTGGGAGCCCCTGCTAATATATTTCAAACTTTGAAGTCATGTTTTGTCTGAAATATGTTCTTTTTTGGTAAAACAAAATGAAAAGGCTGGTAATCGCTCTTATAATTTTTGTCCATGTTCTACTCGTTTACTGTCTATAAAATATAAGTTAACTTAAACCGTATGTAGTACTCCATAAATGGTCACATATTGTCAATTTGTAGGCTTATAGCTGCAAACTAGGCATATCGCAGAAAAATGCAACGTTTTTTGCACGGAAGGGCACTTGATAGGTAGATTTAGAATTAAAGAGAAAATCATAGATATGCTGTTAAGATAGCAATTACATTTTAACACTTTCACTGATTTAAAGCAGTTTTCTTTTATATTTTTTTCGCTCCTTTCATCATTGTGTCTTGTAAAGCTAGATCATAGCAGATGATATTTTTGCATCACACAAACGACAAGACTTTGAATGTTTTTTTCTGTCTCATCTGTACAAAAATGTATTTAAGCGGGTTGGCAACTGAATCAATATTGTTTTTAAAAAATCATCTTTATACTCCTTTTGATCAACGAAATCGTGTGACGACAGCTTTAGGGGCGAAACAAGAAGGTCTAACGATTGTCCATTTTTTAAATAAATAAATTGTTTCATGTAAAGAAGCTGTACGGTTTCCTTTCTAATTTTGTGGGTTATTTTCAAACTGGATAGTTATTTTTTATTCAAATTAAAAGGTTGTTTCCAGTACTTCACTCTGTAAAGATCATTTATCTAACCTTAAGATAGAAATACACCTATTTTGCTAATAGATACAACCTATGTGATACAAAATGTTGTATGTGATACAAGATGTACTTTAGTAGGAACTAACTTTCGTGACGTCATAGGTTAGGAATGCGAGAAAACCCCAGTGACCTCTTTGTAAACATTGCAGAATCTACGTCAGGAAAATCTCAACGTACTAGAGATTTATCTTACTAATTTTAAATATAAAGACATTCTTTTCACATTGCTGGGAACTGTACCGTTCAATACATAAACAATTATTCGGCAACCAACTGTAAATCGCCACCAACTTGAGAAACGCAGGGCAATGATTGTTTACTCTAAACAGTGTCAGTGACAGCGATCATGAAATGCATGACGTGACGTAATACTTGTATGATGTAAACTATAGCGATTGTCATTTTTTTTAAAATAAATTAATCGCTTCATGTAAAGAAGCTGTACGAATTCCTATTTTTTGTTTGTTATTTTTAAACTGGATAGTTATTTTTTATTCTAATTAATAGGCTATTTCCGGTCATTCGCTCCGATTGTCCATTCTATGCTGAAACTTAAAAAGCACTTCCGGTTGGTATTGTTAGTATATTGATTCATCTCCTTACACACATGTTGCTGTTTAGCTCACATCTTGCGATGCTCGCTATTAAAATTTTCAAAATTTGATGATAAAAGGGTAATAACTCCAAGATGGGTAATCAGATTTTCTTCAAAATTTCAGGGTAGTTAGATCTTGCCGTGCTGATCATTTTTACCCCCCATCAGATTTCTGATATTATTAACGGTTTTTGAGTTATTACCAAAAAAGCGCAATTTTACCATATGTTCTATTTTTAGTAACAGTGGCCATGTTGATTGGTGCATGGCTTCACTGGACACCATTTTGAGACTAGACACCCTAGTGACGATTCAGACAAACTATGGTTCCAATTGGTTTGGTAATTTCAGAGGAGAAGATTTTTGAAAAAGTTTACGACATACGACAGACGACGGACGCCAAGTGATGGCAATAGCTCACATGACCCTTTGGGTCAGGTGAGCTAAATAGGGCCATAACTCAGGAACGGTAAATGTGAAATACACCGTAATCGAACTTAGCCTGTATTTAATGGTCCACAGCATTGTTTTAAAGTTTGAAAAGATTTGGTCGAGTGGTACTTTAATTATAATCCGGCAATCTAAAAAGTCACTATTTTCTAAGAGAAAAAGGGCCATAACTCAGGAACGGTAAATGTGAAATACACCGTAATCGAACTTGACCTGTATTTAATGGTCCACAGCATTGCTTTAAAGTTTGAAAAGATTTGGTTGAGCCATACTTTAAATATCATCCGGAAACCTAAAAAGTCCCTATTTTCTACAAGAAAAAGGGCCATAACGCAGGAACGGTAAATGTGAAATACACCGTAATCGAACATGACCTGTATTTAATGGCCCACAGCATTGTGGTAAAGTTTGAAAAGATTTGATTGAGCCATACTTTAAATATCATCCGGAAACCTAAAAAGTCCCTATTTTCTAAGAGAAAAAGGGCCATAACTCAGGAACGGTAAATGTGAAATACACCGTAATCGAACTTGACCTGTATTTAATGGTCCACAGCATTGTTGTAAAGTTTGAAAAGATTTGGTTGAGCGGTACTTTAATTATCATCCAGAAACCAAAAGTGTGACGGATGGACTGACGGACATGAGGATCCCTATATACCCCCGACTCTCGAGCGGGGGTATAAAAATAGTTCTCATGCATTACAATTCTTACAAGAAGTATTACATCTTAACATCACCTGCAAAGCAGAGCTACTTTAAACATACTTTATTATTCAATAATAAACAATTAGATAGGACACAAGTTTCACAACTTAGAAATGTCTTCTCCAATACACATATGAATTAATACAAAATGAACTTACATAATATTATATACATATTTCGTATTCAGTGAAGACATGAAAAAAAACCCCAAAAAAGTTGAGCGTCATGCAAATGGATTTTCCAAGCTAAAGAATACTTAATCGAACACACCTTTTATCATAATGAAACGAACACACCAAATATTCAATTTGGATTTAATTTTCTGATGGATTTATATTTAAAGTGGGTGCGTAATTAAGGTAGTTAACATGTGAACATAAAGCAGAGTTGACATATTAGGATCACAATCCATCGACTCATGTCATCCTCCATGTTGTTGTCAGTGTTGTCACATAACTAGTTAATCTATGCCTGAATGTCCTCTTATGCAAATTAACCAGATTCTTTTTAATAACCTACTAACGGGATGTGGATCTATAACGCTATGTATTTTTCTGAAGGGGATTTTACTAAAAAATTGAAAAAATCTCATAAAAAACAGATAAACAATAAATGCCCCATATTAAAAAAGCACACTGGGGGCCTCTTGTTTGGAAATGGGTAAAATTACAATCCTCTCAGAAGGATCGGTCAATTAGAACAAAAGCTATTGCAAGGAAACATTATGTATACAGACAGAAGACAAAAATGACAGACCCATAACAATATATAACACAAAATTATAGTAAAAAGGTAACAAACTACAGACAGGAAAAGCTAACTTGAACCTTGAACTCAGGTTAGCAAAAATCACAAGAATAGAATCATCACTTTCTACTATGCAGTGACTGCTGGACCAGTATTTTAGATATACATTTGTATGTTTGAATTTATAGTCCTCTTTGTAATAATAGTAATATTTTTACAGTCAATTGTCAAACCTTTATCTAATAATAACAATCAGTAAAATTAAGGCACTTGGAAAGGCTTAGTATTAGGGTATTTGTCATAACTTGTAGGAAAGGCTGGATTGGTGAAATCCCAGTCCACTTGGCCACACAGGCCCCTTTTATTTAGAAAGGGAAAAAATGATCACTTTGTTAGGAAGAACAGGTGGCCACGATAAAGAGGCTATTTATACAGTGGAACCTGTCTATTCTGACACACCAATGGCCAAGGAAAATGTGTCCGATTGTACAGAATGTCAATATACTCAGGTTTTATTTAAGTTAACAGAAATACTTTTGGGACCATACAGTTTTGTCAGTTGTCACAGGATGTCAGAAAACTTGGGTGTCGGATTGCACAAGTCCCACTGTAAAGTTGTTTTTATTCATCTTCATTTTTAAAGGCTTGCATAGTGTAACTGTAAACATTTAACATGTCTGTGCAATATGAAGGTGAAGATATAAACTTATAATACCATACCTTTATACCAGATAAAAGTACAGGTACTATGTATACATATGTAAACAATGTATATATCTGAACAAATATATTATAGTAATATTTGTACAACAAACAATACAATATTTACATTGTCACAAACTCTGTGTTCATCAAATATGATAAATATTCATCATAAATTTTCAACAAGTGTCCACTTGAAGTTGATTGTAACGTTACAAGGCACTTTCGTATTTAGCAGAATGTTGATTTGGCCAGCTACAAGTGTCCACTTGAAGTAGAAAGTAACCTTACATGGCACGTTATACAATATTTATATTATAATCATAAATATAAACAATTATGTGGTACTAACTTTGAGCTAAAACTAAGGCACTATCTATTGCTGTGTCCACTCCTCCACCTTTCTTCAGTGTTGTTCTGGCTGGAATCCCAACTATACAACCAATACCTACAAAATTTATAATAAGATAAATTAATAATTTCAAAATTATATGCAGTTATATTTTCATGTTCTTTTTGTATTTGTTTTTTTTTTTTTGGACAAAAGCAAAACATTATGATTTAAAGCAGAGAACAGGTATGGCTAAGGGCTAAAAATTTGAAAATATATTGAATTGAAGGTTACCTTAATTGGCAGAGGAAACAGGTATACCCAGAGAAACATCAAGTATGAGTAAAGGAATGTTCAGTGAAAAACATACATTGAACAAGTATTCAGACACTTCTAAAATATAATAATACATATGTATTCTTGTCCAATTTTGACAATTTGTTTAATTTGTGTATTCTCAAAATGTTTAACTTTCAAAATTATATTTACATTATTGAATAAAACTACATTTAATTCTGATTTGTTGATTACAAAATTATAAAAAAGCTATAAAAATCAGGCATTTTACTTCAGGATATTTTTTTTTATTAAATTGTGATGGGAAACTGAAACCATTACAATACCTTTGGTTCACTATCTTTAACAAATCTGACATTTTTTTATGAAGACCACCAGAACAAAGGATAAATTAATTTGTATTTGATATACATGTAATGAGAATTAAGCATTTTTGGTTAATTGATTGATTGATTGATTGGTGTTTAACGCCAACTTTAGCAATATTTCAGTTATATCATGGCGTCAGATTTTGGCCATGCTCCCTGTTCATTGTTCTGATCTATGTAAAAGTCTACGGAGGGGTAAGGAATGGAATTTAGCTTAGGAAATGTGGACTATTGATCCAAGCTAAATGTTATTGGTCAAAGGTCAATGCTATTGGTCAAAGGTCAATGTTATTGGTCAAAGGTCAATGTTATTGTGCCCTATCATCTCATCTACTGTTACTTGTACTGGAAAAGTGCTGAATATGAAAAATATCCTAAATATAAATATACTTCATTTGTTTACTTCAAAGGCTTCTATAAGTATCGCAAATTAGGGGGTTAAGGGTTATGGTGTTTAATGCCACTTTCAACAATATTTCAGTTATATCGTGACTGTCAGTTTTATTGATGGAGGAAACCGGAGGCCCATGAGAAAACCACCGACCTGTCGCAAGTCACTGACAAACTTTATCACTTAATGTTGTATCGAGTACACATCGCCATAATCGGGATTCGAACTCACAACTTTAGTGGTGATAGACACTGATTGCACAGGTAGTTGTAAATCCAACTACCATGTGATCATGACGACCCCCTATCACAAATTATGTTTAATACTTAGCAGGATTATATTTAGTGTTTTTATATCAAATCCTCCTGAAGTGTATTTCTAAGGGAAAACCTTCAGTGACATATTTATCATTAAAACTTACAAGTGTTTCTTTCAATTATAAATAAACTTACTGTCAAGATCTCTATAAATAACATCTCTGGTAAAGTTAAAGTTGTCTTGAGCAACATGCTTGGTTTGCTATAAAAAAAGAAAAATGAATATGGTAGGTACTTGTTTATACAATGTATTTTTTTTTTCAAATATGTGCCTACAACATACAAATAATTTTGATAAAAAATTGTCATTTTTTTCAACTGCAGACTAAATGGAAGGCCAGTGTAGTTGTTGTACATGACTGGAATAATTATAGAGGGCTGACAGACAAATATACAGTCAAACCTTTATATAAAGCCCACTTAAGGGAACCTGAAATCAATGTGCCCTTTATGAGCAATTGCCCTTTATATACAGGTTAAGATTATATGCACAATTTATTGATGGAAAAAATAAGACTGTCCTTTATAGACAGTGATTTGTTATATAGAGATGTCCTTTGAGGCAGGTTTTACAGTACATGGGTTCCCATGCAGTTAGACCAACTACAAGTCCCTTTCTTAATAATAATCCTGTGTTGACAGTAAATACCAGTGGTCAGTAAGATTTCAACATTCATAGCAACAATTTATTTTAAAGGATTATTACTAAGAAAGGGACTTGTAGCAATTCTACCAGGGAAAGATTTGTAGCAATTCTATCAGGGAGAGATTTGTAGCAATTCTACCAGGAAGGGACTTGTTAGCAATTCTAGCAGGAAGCGATTTGTAGCAAGTCTACCAGGAAGGGACTTGTAGCAATCCTAGCAGGAAGGGACTTGTAGCAATTCTAGCAGGAAGAGATTTGTAGCAATTCTACCAGGACGAGATTTGTAGCAATTCTACCAGGAAGAGATTTGTAGCAATTCTATCAGGAAGGGACTTGTAGCAATTCTACCAGGAAGGGACTTGTAGCAATTCTACCAGGAAGGGACTTGTAGCAATTATAGCAGGAAGGGACTTGTAGCAATTCTAGCAGGAAGAGACTTGTAGCAATTCTACCAGGAAGAGATTTGTAGCAATTCTCCCAGGAAGAGATTTGTAGCAATTCTACCAGGAAGAGATTTAAAGCAATTCTATCAGGAAGGGACTTGTAGCAATTCTACCAGGAAGAGATTTGTAGCAATTATAGCAGGAAGAGATTTGTAGCAATTCTAGCAGGAAGGGACTTGTAGCAATTCTACCAGGAATGGACTTGTAGCAATTCTACCAGGAAGGGACTTGTAGCAATTCTACCAGGAAGGGACTTGTAGCAATTCTAGCAGGAAGAGACTTGTAGCAATTCTACCAGGAAGAGATTTGTAGCAATTCTACCAGGAAGAGATTTGTAGCAATTTTACCAGGAAGAGATTTGTAGCAATTCTATCAGGAAGGGACTTGTAGCAATTCTACCAGGAAGAGATTTGTAGCAATTATAGCAGGAAGAGATTTGTAAACATTCTAGCAGGAAGGGACTTGTAGCAATTCTAGCAGGAAGGGACTTGTAGCAATTCTACCAGGAAGGGACTTGTAGCAATTCTAGCAGGAAGGGACTTGTAGCAATTCTAGCAGGAAGAGATTTGTAGCAATTCTATCAGGAAGAGATTTGTAGCAATTCTATTAGGAAGGAACTTGTAGCAATTCTACCATGAAGAGATTTGTAGCAATTATAGCAGGAAGAGATTTGTA
>MJUT01060984.1:327883-343622 GCA_002080005.1 Gigantidas platifrons
TTGTAGCAATTCTACCAGGAAGAGATTTGTAGCAATTATATAAGGAAGGGACTTGTAGCAATTCTACCAGGAAGAGATGTGTAGCAATTATAGCAGGAAGAGATTTGTAAACATTCTAGCAGGAAGGGACTTGTAGCAATTCTAGCAGGAAGAGATTTGTAAACATTCTAGCAGGAAGGGACTTGTAGCAATTCTACCAGGAAAGGACTTGTAGCAATTCTAGCAGGAAAGGGCTTGTAGCAATTCTAGCAGGAAGAGACTCATAGCAATTCTACCAGGAAGAGATTTTTAGCAATTCTACCAGGAAGAGATTTGCAGCAATTCTAGCAGGAAGAGATTTGTAGCAATTATAGCAGGAAGAGATTTGTAGCAATTATAGCAGGAAGGGATTTGTAGCAATTATAGCAGGAAGAGATTTGTAGGAATTCTAGCAGGAAGGGACTTGTAGCAATTATAGCAGGAAGGGACTTGTAGCAATTCTACCAGGAAGCATACACACTAAGTCTTAATTGACTGTTCGAACCAGTTCCTCGTCAGCGTGATGTGTGCAGAACGAACGTGTGAACCAATCAAGTATTTACTGTTAGAGTGAAACAGGTCCATCATGAGAACTGAACACAAATTGAATGAAGTCATTCTACCATGTAAATTACTAGTAGATTAAACAAAATTAAATTCATTCATACACACCCTACTTTTTATTACAGGGCTATCAATTTTCAATAAAATTACATTCACAGAGTATCAGTGAAATAGTGTAATACAGTGAGACCTTTCTAAACTAAACCCTGAATAAAACGAAATACTGTATAACCCGAACTTTAAATCAAGCCCAAATGTAGGAAACTTAATCTGCATAAATTGAATGTAGGAAACAACCTGCATAAATTGAATGTAGGAAACAAATTTGCATAAATTGAACACCTATCTCTTCCGAACACAAAATCTGGTCCTGTAGAGGATTGTTTTAGACAGGTTTGACTGTCCCGTAGAGGATTGTTTTAGACAGGTTTGACTGTCCCATAGAGGATTGTTTTAGACAGGTTTGACTGTCCTGTAGAGGATTGTTTTAGACAGGTTTGTCTGTACATATCTAATAAAAAGTCTGTTGTAGAGAAAATGTCAATAATACCACACTGAAAAGAAGTTAGATATACAGATGTTCTGAAATAGCAAAAAACTTCTAAATCGTTCCCCTCAAGGGAGGCAACTTGTCTTATAAGGGCATCTTTTTTTTTCATTACAGAAGCTTTGACCTTAAAAGAGGGGGACTTCTGTTCGTGTATCATTTGCAAATAAATGCATTAAATTATGTACACTTCAAAGCATTTTATCAAATTTTCATATAATGCAAGCTACTATATATATATTGTATATTTGATTAAAATTAAGTTTTCCTAAATTAGCCAAATTTAATTCCCTGTACAGGGGTGAACGTTGATTGGATTGGGTTTAATTCAATTAGCAATTAACCAAAGAGTGTCAAATGACCATTTTCTTCTATGTGCTCCCTAAAACATGAGATTTTAGGGGATTTGCAACTCAATACACTTAAAGGTAATTTGATGTAGCGTCAACGACAGCCGATCCCTGTGGACAGACAGACAGCATGATTAGCATAAATATGGGCACCTGCCAATACTTCAAAGAAAATCACTGATTCCTAAAGGAATTGTGGATCGACAGACAGCATGATTAGCATTAGTAGGGCACCTGCCGATACTTAGAACAAAATAATTCTTACTCCAATGACTACATCAATATACGTATTGATATTATCCAATGCATTGGACGCTGATGTATCAAATTTCTCTAGTGTATCTGTCATCTGGTCGTTAGAAATATACACACATATCATTCCTCCCCTAAAAGAGAAACAATACAATATTAATACAAGTATCAAAGCTCTGTAGTGTGTCTGTCATCTGGTCGTTAGATATATATGGTGGAACCTGTGCAATCCGACACCTGACTTTTCCGACACCTGAGTTTTCCGACATCCTGTGACATCCAACGAAAATGTATGGTCCCAAAGTAGTTCTGTTAACTAAAATAAAACCTGAGTATTCCGACATCCTGTACAATCCAACACATTTCCCTGGTCCCTTGGTGTGTCGGATTAGACATGTTCCATTGTACACACATATCATTCTTGCCCTAAAAAAAACCCAATACAATAATACAATCTTGTCTACATTGTACTTGTTATAAAATTATAAGGGGACACAAAATATTTCATCATAGTTGAACTATAATAAAGCTAGAGCTGGTTCATACTCAAGATGGTTGATGGAGATAAATAATCTGTTCATTATATAACCAATTTTTCTTTATACCCACAAACCAATTCCATTATAGGGTATTTTTTTGTGCATTCTCAACATAATGTAATAATAATTGTATATATAGTAGAAGACTCCATAAGTTGGTAAAACTTGTGTCTGATCCTCTTTGTATCATTGATCAAATAAAATAATTATAAACTAATAGAGAGTTATGGTGTTTAATGACACTTTCAATAATATATCAGTTATATCGTGGTGGTCATTTTATTGGTGGAGGAAAGCCGAGTACCTGGAGAAAAGAGACAAATAAAGTGTGTATTATAAAAAAAGTAATGATGTTGCCAAAATTGTGTGTGACTGTTATTCTAATCCAATTACATGTAATCATGGAAAAATGTTAGAAGTCGAGTTTATATCACTGGAGACATTCTGGAGACTTGAGGATTTTTTACATACATGTACCTATTCATCTTTATTTACAGATCTACACCATAATATTAACAAGTATTAAGCTACAACTTTTATAAAGTCAGTAAACAAATATCTCACAAATAATAATAGTATAAACATTAAATTTTATGGAAAATCAGGTAATACTTCAACCATAAACAATAATTTTAAATTATAAAAAAAATCCTGCATAAACTTGTTTGCATGATGAACTAAAAAAAATGCATATACTGCAGAAATGAATAATAATAATTCACTGTCATTTAATGATATTTTTCAGCTTGTGAGAAATAAAAAATATATAGCATAAATTAAAACACATGGTTCAAAGTTAAAGGGTCTCTTGTCCTCAGTTGTAGAGACTAATTAATAAAAGAACCCAAACTTTGTACCTGTCCATAATTTGTCAGATTTAAGATTTGAACTATTTTTTTTTTATTTTTCTGTGTAGTTTGAAAATTCTGTTTTTTTCATGATTTTCAGAAATTATTTGTTTCAGATATTTTGGTTTTTATTACAATGAAAAAAGAAATGAAATTCGCCATCATTATTTCTATTATTACAAAAATTACATATTCTTATAATTAGGTTTCAGGGGATTTTTTTTCATATCCACCAGATTCTATGGGCAGCTGAAGGTTATGCTCAAAAAGTAATATATGACCAAGTGTTTGATAGATTAAAACTTTTGTTTTCTTCCCATGGTTGATCCATCTATGATGATACAGGGACGGTATTTTGGATCTAGTAGCAATTTTTACATGTTGCAGTTTCACTCATTGGAAGTGATTTTAAAGTGCCATCCCTGTGTTTTATGCCATCCCTGTGTTTTATGTCATTGTACTTGATATTTTTTGTATCATTGAATCATAATCTAAAGAGGGGTTGTAGTAGTCATGATCGTATGGTAGTTGGATTTACAACTACCTATGCTATCAGTGCCTATCACCACTAATGTTGTGAGTTTGATTCCCGCTCATGGCAAGTTGTACTCAATACAACTCTATGTGATAAAGTTTGTCAACGACTTGTGACAGGTCAGTGGTTTTTCCGGATTCCTCCATCAATAAAACTGACCGCCACGATATAACTGAAATATTGTTGAAAGTGGCATTAAACACCATAACCTGAAGATTTATATTTATACTATTTAAATGCATGAATACCAATATTTCACTTAGAAAACTTATATAGATTTGTGTCACCTTAGTGTATGATCTACGGCCATTTGTGACAATAAAAAGAAAAGAAATAACAGCTCTTTTCCTTTACTTTGATTTCTTATTCATTCTAAATGGTATGTTCTCTCATGTATACTTAGGTTCATACTTGGTATGGTTATAATGTCTATATGTGGTGCTGGGAGGGTAACAAGGACGATTCCCATGGTTCAAGCTACAGAACTCCCCATCGTATCCCCAGGTTTTGGACATGGGATACCTTTTCAATAGGAGAGGGGGATGTCAGGTTATAAAATGGAAAGTCTGATCATGAAACATAGTGTCTGCCAAGAATGGAGAATACCATGCTTCTTGCATATTTAGGATCCCTTTTGTAGATTTTAAGGATATTTATATTGAAAATTTCCTGTATGAATAAAATAATCAGGAAATGCCACAAACAAATTGTTGATTTGCTTAAAATTCTAATAATTGTATCTATGAATAAAATCTTTTTCAGGCAGATCAATTTAAATTTGTGGGTTTAATCAGGTTTAGGATTATGATGCTTAATGCCATTTTCAACAATATTTCATTTATGCCATGGCGGTCAGTTTTATTGGTGGGGGAAACCGGAGTTAATCAGGTATAATATATAAATCGTGCAGATATCAAGAATAAATCATTAATAGTTCTTAAATATGAATCTGGCACAAGTACAATGGTCTGATGCTTCTTGTTCAAATATTACAGAAATCAACACAGGGTAAAACTGTTGGTTATTTTCATATTTGGACAAATACTGTCAAGTATACTTACGCTATAAAGGCTATTAAAACTAATAAAATTACAGCAAATGTCCGTCTCTTGCAGTGATTTTGTGCATCTTTTGGGCTCTGTTTCATAGCTCCACCACAGTTGCTACAGCAACAACGACAACAACAGAAGCACATTCCAATGAGAGGGAATAAGAATATAAACAAGAACCCTATTACTATAAATGTACCATAACCAGCAAACTGTTTCACATACTGAAAAATAAAAAAACAAATAATATCAGGGTAATTTTAAAATTTTCTGTGTTATTTTAGACAAACCGAGGGCTGTTGTGGTCGTGACCATATGGTGATCAAATGTATGTCGATGGTTTCCTCCACCAATAAAACTAACTGCCACGATGTAACTGAAATATTGTTGAAAGTGGTGTTGAACACCATAACCCTAATTCTATCCCTAGACAAACCAGTACATTGTTTATTTTGCAAACATTTAAACAATGGACATACATGTATACAGTTTAATGACAAGGAGTGAGTGAGTGATTGTTATTTATTGTAAATTTAACAATATTTCGGCTATATCATGGTAAAAACAAGATACATTCAATTAGATGATGATCATGTCTATTTTGTACTAGACCAACACACTTAGCTGGATATTTAAAGTGCTAGCTAACTGAAACAACAGTCGGTGAGTAGATATGTCGCTCCACTCGGACACATTATCCTGATTCAGAGCCAACCAGATTTTGCTCTTACTCCTAAATGCTGCACACTTAGCGGAGAAGCGGCACATATCAATTTAATAGTCTTTGGTTTTGACCCGACCATGGCTCGAACACACAATCTACCACACTGGAGGAAAGCATGCCAACCACTACATCGCCAATGCAGTTTCAAAAAAGGAAAAAATGGAGAAACTAACAAGACCATGTATACTGGCATGTTCATAATAATAATTCTGTTTGTACTGTAATAAATGATAAATTACCGGTATACCATCACAATTAAAGACCATCTGACATGATACTTAATTATTCCCAACAATATAAGTTGACAAAATATTAATGATAAATATTACTCAATTATCTCCCTTCGTAAATTTCAGCAGAATCTACAATTGCATTTCAAACAATAAAAAAATATAATATTTTAAAAACGGCATGTTCAGAGCTGAGGTCCATGGCCGTTATTTATTCATCTATTGTACCTCTGACTCGTAGTCAAGGTCCATAGACCTTTGCAGAAAAATAACCCACTATGTGCATTCAAAGATAAAATCATGATAAATATTAATTGGAGAAAAAAGTATTTTGATTTTACAGTCAACATTTTTATCTATTTTATTAAAACTTTACATATATATATATATATATAGATTTAACTACTAAAACATTTCAAAATGGAAATTAATTGGTTAAAAATTCAGTAAATCCCACTTAATTAAACAAACACTTTATTAAATTAAATTTCAAGTACAAACAAGCAATTTTATGATATTTTGAATATTTTTCATGTTTAAAAACCATAACACAAGATATTAGGGTGTAAAACTTTTCATTCAATTGATCAAAACATAGTGCACAAAAGATGTTTTGCGGTCCACTTACTTATTCTATTACAAGGTTAAAGAAAACATTTAATAAGTTAGTCAACCTAAAGCTTTCTGATTACATCATATACATTTGATCTAAAGATTATGCAATTAGTTAAAAATCCTTACCTGTAGAAATTATTACGTATATTCAACTTTTCTCACTAGACAAAGTATGAAAAGCTTCTCATAATTTTATGGAGACACCCTCAAAACAGACTTGACTTTTAAATACACATTTTCTAGAGATAATTAATGCAGGTCTAAGATTAAAAGTGTGGTGGGTAAATTTGCAGTATCAAAGTTTCTTTTGAGATCAAAAAGTTTCCAAGAACCTGATCTTTTCAAATTGGACACGTTTTTAATTAAAGTTTATTATCAAGTGCCTATCACCACTAACATTGTGAGTTCGAATCCTGCTCAGGCGAGGTGTACTCGGTACAACATTATGTGATTAAGTTTGTCAGTAACTTGCGGCAGGTCTGTGATTTTCTCCGGACAAACCAGTTTCCTCCACCAATAAAATAAATTGTCACGGTATAACTGAAATATTGTTCAAAGTGGCATTAAACACCATAACCCTTACCCTAACCCTAACATTCATTACTCCCCCAATTTGAATGTTTAATTTTCATCTTTCTAATTGAGAAATTAGGACACTTAGCATATCTATTTCTCCATAGGATTATGATGATAAAAGCATCTTTTTGAAGCAAAAAATAAATACTGACATATGGCCAGTAAAATATGATGGCTTGGTTTAGGTTTATGGTGTTTATGGCCACTTTCAACAATATTTCAATTATAGGTACTGATTGCACAGGTAGTTGTAAATTCAACTACCATACGATCACAACTATGATCGTCCCTCAGTAAAATATGATATTTGTTTTCTTTGTATAAAATCTAAGCAAACATTTTTAATCTGTATTCACAGTAAAGTAATTTTTCCTCATATTTGAAAGAAAAAAATATATTGTCTGTCTACCAACCCTTTTCAAATTTTGTATGTCAATTTACTGTAAATCAGTATAGCGAAATCTGTCTAGACCGAAACCTGAATAAACCGGAATCTTGTATAAACCGAACTTTAAATAATGTTCCAATGTAGAGAATCTTTATTGATTAACCAGTTCTCGAAAGGAAATTTTTATTTAATTTACTGGTCCGGATCAAATTCTTGAATTTATTTTTATATATGTATATCTAAATAAAAACTGAAAAATTTACTGGTCCAAACAAAATTTTACTGGTCTTGGGCCAGAGGATTGTGATTTATCCTATATAAACCAAACATTTATCTATGTATAAAAAAGCTGGTCCCAAAAAGGTCCAATTTAGACAGGTTTCACTGTATCTTATTTTAAGATGGTTTGAGTAATAAAAATACATGGTGGTGCTAATTGTAAGGCATAGTGTAGCTGACTAATGGTATATTATACTGCTAATTGTAAGGCATAGTGTAGCTGACTAATGGTATATTATACTGCTAATTGTAAGGCATAGTGTAGCTGACTAATGGTATATTATACTGCTAATTGTAAGGCATAATGTAGCTGACTAATGGTATATTAATACTGCTAATTGTAAGGCATAGTGTAGCTGACTAATGGTATATTATACTGCTACTGTAAGGCATAGTGTAGCTGACTAATGGTATATTAATACTGCTACTGTAAGGCATAGTGTAGCTGACTAATGGTATATTAATACTGCTACTATAAGGCATAGTGTAGCTGACTAATGGTATATTAATACTGCTACTGTAAGGCATAGTGTAGCTGACTAATGGTATATTAATACTGCTACTTACATACATATAATTTGTTGTTATATCTGTTACCAAGGTACCATTTATCATTTTATCTATCACATCTGTAAAAATAAAACTAGTACTATGAACTTTTATTTCACTTTTCATAAAAAATGATTATACAAAAAGTGACCGTACAGATTTTATGATCTCTGATGAGAAGAAAAATATTTTTAAAATGCAAGTACATGTGCACTCTTGTACTCTTGTCTACAAAAGAATTTCACAATATTTATTTATCTGTAGGGTTTGGGTTATGATGTTTAACGCCACTTTCCACAATATTTCAGTTATATTGTGACGGTCAGCTTTATTGGTGTCCAGAGGAAACCAGTGTGCACAGAGATAACCACCGACCTGCTGCAAGTCACAGACAAACTTCATAGCATAATGCTGTATCAAGTACACCTTGCCTGAGTGTGATAGGCACTGATTACATAGGTAGTTTTAAATCTAACTATAGTATATGATCACGACCATGACAGCCCCTGTTTATCTGTACACCTTTAATTAAAATTTCAGAATTGAACAACAACAATTCTAACATGACCTCCTTCTTTCACTTTGTTAACAAACGAGTGAGTTATCCATTCGGTATAATCTCATTAGCATAGCACATGCACCGGTGAATGTGACTGACTTTTCCATTGGCAGCATAAATTGTGTGCGACATTTTCCGCAAACGTAAATATAAATTACCGTCTTCCAATCAAAGTATTACACCGTATTTGTACTCTTAGATATATCAGAATAGAAATAAATCATGGAAGCCAGAATGTGTTTTGAGTTTTAACATGGATTGGCAGATATTAATCAATTTTATCCCTCGTTTTTGGCTGGGGATAAAATACTAATTTCCGCAAATCCATGTTATAACTCCCAAGACATTCTGGTTTCCATGATTTTTTTCTTAATCGTTCCTTCATTAACAGCTATACACATTCAATAAACATAGAGTTTGCAGTCCTATTGCTGATTGGTCGTTGTGACCTCTGACATAACCTGAGAGAGGATGGCATTAGATGATGGTGGATCAAATATTAATTAGATTATTTGGGGGTATTTTAAATTGAGGGATAAAAATTCACAACTGTTTCATGTTTGATATACACAAACAATGTAATGATATACAATCATCACCATGATAAAGTTTGTCAGTGACTTGTGACAGATCAGTGGTTTTCTCCTGGTTCTCCGGTCTCCTCCACCAATAAAACTGATTGCCACGATATAACTGAAATATTGTTGAAAGTGGCATTAAACACCATAAACCTAAACCTACAATCACAACCTCTATTAAGCAATAACTTGTATTATTATGTGACCTTAATTTTCAATTTCCTTTCACAGTGCATTTATATTAAATTAACCTGTGGTTAGTGACCACCTGTCTTATGTTCCCTTGGAAAAAATCACATAAGATAGATTTGACTGTATAATTAGAACCTACCCCAGCTGATCCCATTTGGAAACACAGGACCATTAATAAATGCCTTTGCAAAATTATAGAACGGTTCAAGGCCTCTACTGTCGTAAGTCACAGACCCTCCTTTATAACTTGAATTGGCCGGGAGTGGTATTGGTGCCCAAGTAACATCACTATTTGCATCAGCTGTATTTCCGACAGAATCTGTCCAAGTGCTCCATGTTAAAACAGGATCTGCTCCATATCCATAATTCAATGTACATCCAAATAACAGAAATATAGAAATCCAAAACGTTCCTCCCATGATTTTATTACTCTTTTTCTCTACAGATATTATCTATATATCATATAATCCTATAGTGTCTAAGTCATACTGACTTCTTATGAATCAGTATTTTGTTTTCATCATCACAATATCCTGCAATTAAAAATAGAATTCTCTATCATGTTTATAACATAAAAGGATGTAAAACTAATTTGTTTTGTTTGATGTTTGAACAACAACAACAACAACAACACAATATGTTCTTTAAAGTATGGATTATCTTGTTATCTTATGTTAAAAGGTTTATAGACTTGTCTTATACATTTTTACATCATAATTTACAAAGGGTTACAACAAACAACCTGATTAATTATGCATATTAATTCAATTTAATTAAGGTCAAAAGGACACACTAATTTCTACATGTGTATCTATATATATATAGACAAATATTTTATTAAAGTATATGTGCCACATGTTCATGTCAATAAGAAAAAAATAATTATATTGACATATATGTTATAAACATTAGAAAAAAAATCCAAATTTCAAATCATGAAAATATGAATTAAATATATCAACTTTTTTTGTTAGAACTGAATACACATTGGAGGTTATTTTTTATTTCCTTAATTTCTATACCTTTCATGTTAACCAGTTTCCATGGAATGAACTGAGAACATCTTAAAATATTTTGGATTAAAAAAGTGAGATGAATTAGATTATCTCACTTTTATTTTGTGCCTTCTTCTTCTCTTCTTCCATTAGTGTGCATAATTCCTCTGGAACATTTTCCCACAATTGACTATGTATATGTGAGGTTAGTGTATTTACAAACATTTACAGGTGCAGGATAAAACCATCTGGCCTTTTTTGTATTAACAAGCAAGGAATTGGAACTTAAAGTGGACATAAAAGAAAATCCACTAAATAGTTTCTCCAATTGATTTGATTTCTTCAAATTTTGTTTAAATATATTAATTGAAATTTTCCTTAAAAAAATAATCCAAGTTAATGGTGCTAATATCTAAAAAAAAAATATACATATAAAAAATTAAGCAAAAAGAAAAAATTCCAAATTAAAAAAAAAAACATCATTCAATGGACCAATATTACCGTAATGTAGTCATAAATTATAACAATCTAAAAGATTTTGCAAAGTGGCCTTATATTAGGGGTGGACTCTCTTTAGAAATAGAAATTACTAGTATTTTACTATCTCATTACATCTGTAATCTGGTCTGATAAGAGGGGTGGCTCCTTGGTAAGAGTGGTCTTATAAAACGGGGACAACTGTAGTCAAATAATAATTGGATTTTAAATCCTCATAAGAGGGTGGCCCCTAGGTAGGAGTGGCCTTATAAAAGGTGGACAACTGTAGTCAAATAATAATTGGATTTTAAACCCTTGTACATCCATGTTAAGGTTTCTTATATACAGGTAACTTCCTTATTATTGAAAAACAAAAATATGAGATAAAAAAAAAAGATCTTTCACTTTAAGTCCATCAGTCAAGTATGCTACAAACAAATCTTCAAATGTAACCATAATGCACAGTCTAGTAGGACATATTACATGCCTGTTGGAAGATTTTACCAACTTTTATTTATTATCAATAACTATTAATTTAGATTTCTGCAAAAACAGTCCATCCTTTATTTATGAATTGCATCACAATCATTTGTACACCAATGTGGTCCCAAACCATTATTGATGCCCTCCTGCACTGTACGGGAAGTGTCTTACATCCTGCATTGGTACTGGCAAATCAATGCCCCCCTCCCCCCTCCCCTGCCAGACAACCATCCTGTTATTACTATTAATTCTATTTAAATAACAGATTCGTGAGGACAATATATATTATCAGCCTTAAAATGGTAGACATTGACATTTAAAAGGTAGCGAATCAATTGTACGCTGACAGCAGAAAAAAAAAGTAGCAAATCAATTGTACGGTGACAGCAAAGCTGGAACCGTACAATCGATTCACTATCTTTTAAATGTCAATTTCTCCCATTTTAAGGCTGATAATATTTTTGTACGAACTTGATTGCATAAAATTGTATTGTTTTGTGTGCTAAACCCAATGCGTTGACCGATATAAGTTGATCTGTGTGTTTATTAACTTTTCGTGTAACTATAAATAAACTTTATTCAAAACTAAGGCTTTTAAAAGATTTTCCCATGACAATAGCCAATGAAAAGATCTCATTTGAGGTCAGTGTAGCTATAAATAAACTTCATTCATAACTACAGCTTACAACAGATTTTCTGTATACACATCGGCTGTTAAAATGCCCACTATAGCCAATGAAAAGATTTCATTTGAGGTCAAGTTCGTACAATATTATTTTTGCATCCTGCATTGGTAAATCAATACCTCATACCAGTCAAAAAAAGTTCTACTAGACCAATATCGTGTCTGGACCTACGTCGCTGCAAAACATTCCAGTAATGTATGCATTTTTTACACCTGTTTTAAATGTTTAGGTATGTTAAGAAGTTCAGTGGAAAGGACCAAATTACTAAGTTTCAGATTACACATACTAGGTATCGCCCATGTGATAGAGTGATAAAAAAATAACAAGTTCAACATGCAAAAAATCTAAGAAAACATTTGTCAAAACTGTCCATAATAGGAGGTGCATGTCTTCAGTATGTCTAAAAACACTATGCAAAGTATGAATAATATTGACTGAACACTTGCAGTTTTAGATTACACCAATTAGGTACAGTCAATGGGTTTAGTCTCACCTGGCCAACATTTGAAAATTTCACTTGGTCTACAAGCTAATTTCTTATCTGAGTTATACCTGATTGATTTTATTGCTATAGATTGTTGTTTTAGCACTTAAGTTGGGGCCCCTTAGAGGTTGCATTTGTTATTTTATAAAGGTACAGAAATAATTAATTATTTATGTTTGTTTGTCTGGTTTTTTGTTTTTGTATCTGCACTATTTTAACATTTAATCAATAAGAAATTAAGTTTTTTTTTAAATAAAATAATAAATAAATTTGTGATATGTTGTGGGTTTTTTGTAAGCCAGAGACATATAGTTTTCATACACCTTTGTGAAGAATAAAATTTGTTTTTTTTAAATGTTATCGATAATGTGCTATTTCATTCCTTTTTTGATGTATTGTGATCTTTGTAAAGAATGAAATAAAGAGTCATTGATATCTAGTATTTTACCATAGAAATAAGATATTTGTGTGGATATTTTTTCATTGAGGGATAATTCTATTTGTTTGTTTAGTTACCGTTTGTGTTTCTAACTTAATTTCTTAGTCACAAAAAAGTGTTCACTCGACACGCAGCCGCAAGTGATAAAGTGATAACACTTTTTGATTTTATAATCAATAAGCAGTGAAATATCACTTGCTATATTTAGTTAAATCCAATGAAAATGTACTTGCATGTGTCGATTTAAGAAAAACATAAAATGACAAATTTAATGAGAAATGAAATAATATATATTTGTGCAATTTAATTTTAAACAAGTAAGTGAAATATCACATGCAATATTTAGTTAAAATCTGATGAAACCGAAGTAAAACACTGTGATTTAAGAAAAAAAAATAAAATGACAAATTTAATGAGAAATGAAATGATATATTTGTTGTAATGTAATTTATAAGTGCAATATCACATGCTATATTTAGTTAAAATATAATGAAAATGAAGTAAAACGGATTTGAAATAATATATTTGTTGAAATTTAATTTAAAAACAGTATTTAATAAGTGAGGTATCACATGGTATATTTAGTTAAAATCTAATGAAAATGAAGGAAGACAAAACAAATTATTTCTTTCATTTATATGTAACTTGACTTGTTAATTATAAAAAAAAAATAGTGAACAATCAAGCTTGGAGAGCATATTTCATGTGTGCTTACATTTTTAAAGTTTAATATAAATATTAATTATCATGTTTCATTATGTTTTCGTATTTTATGTAATTCCTTTTATGTAGAAAGAAAATAAAAACACTCAAAACATTTATTTATTTGTGATTACCCTGGTTGTTCACCCTTAATGGGACCCCTTAATCCTTCTTAATTAGGAAGGCCAAAATTCTTTCACAGTCTCACATAGCCAACACTTTTTTCTTACCTGTACCTATGTAAAGTATAGAATGTTGGCTAAGTGAGACCACACCAGTCAATGTTATACAGTGATAAAAAATTACTAAGTTCAACATACAGAAAATGTATGAAAAAATTTGTCAAATCTGCCCATAATAGGAGGTGCACATCTTCAATATGTACACAAACACTGTGCAAAGTTTAAATACTATTTGATTGAACATGGTTAGAGTTTTAGATTACACCAACTAAGTACCATCAATGTCATATAGAAATAAAAAATGACTAAGTTCAACATACAGGAAATTAAAGAAAAAAATTGTCAAATCAGCCCATAATAGGAGGTCCACATCTTCAATATGTATACAAACACTGTGCAAAGTTGCAAAGTTTGAATAATATTGATTGAAAACTGTTTGAGTTACAGATTACACTTAAGTAAGTACTGCCTTGCTGGGACAAACATATTGACTGACGGACGGAGAAAGCGATTCCTAGACCTGCTTCCGCCTTCACCGACGCAGGTAATAACAGAAAACGCATGTTCGTGAGGACAATGTTATTTTAAGAAGCTTTAGTGTTTCATCTTTATCACCTGTTGGCTGTTAACTAAGATGATATAATTATCTGAATAATCAAGCAAGTACAATATACTGAAATCAATAGATTAGATTGATTGTAACTCACAGTCAGCTTCTGTTATAGAACATATATTTGTACCTTTAGATTTATTAAGACAATAAAATTGATTCTGCCTTGCTAAAAATTAAATAGTCAAACCTGTATTAAGAGGTCACCTTTGGAACAAATATAGAGTGGTCTTTAGTTTTAAGACATGTGATCTCTTAAAAGAGGTTCAATTCATATGAAATTTTCTATGACAGGACAAGAAAAGGGTGACCTTTCAATACAGGTGACTGTTTAATAAAGGTGACTGCATTGGCAGATTTGACTGTTTAACCAAATAGAGAAAATAAATTGGCTTATGCTGAATGCTCTTTTTTCATACCAAGTTAAAAAAAGGATGAATGTGTCCAGCTAGGGGCATAACTCTGGGATTTTAATTGAACTTCTTTAAATTTGGCCTGTGTATTGGGGTGAAACACATTGTGTAAAAATCACAAAAACATTTGGCAAAAGGGGGCTAGTGCTATGGTGTTTAATGTTACTTTCAATAATTTTTCAGTTATATTGTGGCAGTCAGTTTTATTGGTGGAGGAAACTGGAGTACCCGGTGAAAACCACCAATCTGCCCCAAGAATTGGCAATGGTTATATTTCCCTATTATATTTAAATGTTTTTATTATATTATTCACGATATTATACATGTACCGCGGTATTACAATTTTTTTTAAATCACTCCTTTAAATGAGTATAAAATAGAAATCCCCACTCCCCAAAAAACCTCTAAAAGCTTTTTGAAATGTGTGTAGGGTAATAGAAATCACAAAAGTATCTTACCTGGTAAATATCTACCAATCAAGTACAATGTACTTTTTCAATGATATATAAATAGATGAAATAACTAGAGGTTCAGGTGAGCCTGTATCGCCCACCTGACATAAATAAGCCCTCTTAAGAATGTCTGCATGCCGAATACATCTAAGTTACTATTCAAATCCCATAGGGTTCTATGTTAAAACTATGTCTGCACATGGCAGCCATCTTGGATGGAGGTTGTGGTCACCGTACACAATTTTGAAAGTATACTACCCAAGGACCATCCATGCCATGTTTGCTTTAAATTGGCTGACTGGTTTCAGAGGAGAAGACTTTTAAACAATTTTCCCACAGAGTCCTATGTTAAAACTATGTCTGCTGATGGTGGCCATTTTGGACCAATATCGGGGTCACTGAACACAATTTTGGAAGTTGACCA
>MJUT01060984.1:383136-394738 GCA_002080005.1 Gigantidas platifrons
CTCCTCCTCCTCCTCAAGAAGGATACGTCTATGCTCCTCCACCGCGTGGTTCAGAGTTGTCATCATTACAACACCAGACCGAAACAGAGGAACCATACTTTATTTACTCAACGGACGACCCGTTCGTGTTTAAAGTACCCAGCGGAAGACTTCCTGATCACTTCATGCCGTGGGTCCATCCGTTTACCAGTGTAATATCGGGACCAACCGGAAGTGGAAAATCCGTCTTTGTTAGAAGATTCGTACACAATATCCGGCACATGATGACCCCAATACCGGACCGCATCTTGTGGTGTTACGGAGAATACCAGACTTTATACGGAACCGTAGATGGGGTGGACTTTCAACAAGGATTGCCGGACTTGGACACCCTCGACCCCAGAAATAAACACTTGATCATTTTGGACGATCTCATGGACGAAACGGACCAAAGGGTGGCTTCACTGTTTACGAAAAAGATGTCAGCGTCATGTACATCGTTCAGAATCTGTTTCATCGAGGAAAACACCATAGAACCATCAGTTTGAACGCCCATTACATGGTACTCTTCAAGAATCCCAGAGACGTATCGCAGATCATGGCGCTAGCACACCAAATGTATCCCAGGAGAACGCAATTTTTTCTAGAAGCCTTTGCCCGAGCTACGTCCAGACCTCACGGATATTTATTGATCGATATGAAACAAAACACGCCGGATATCCTGAGATTGAGAACCTTCATCTTTCCCGGTGAGGAACAGAAAGCGTATGTCGATTCATAAAAAAGGATGTTACACCCCGTTTCTCGTCACTCTTGCACCAGATGCGGAAGGAGTAACATGGTTTCTCCCCGACTGCGGAAGCACGCCAGTGACATAGTGTACTTGCAAAAGACGAAACCGTGTATTCGTAAACACCTCATCACCAAAGCAGACCGTAGTCTCGTCGACTGTCTGTGTGAGTGTGCCGATAACATTTTAAGAGGCAACGTCCCGTTAACTAAACTCCAGAAGGAAAAACTCAAGAGAAATAAGGCCGGATTGAGAGCACTGACGAAAAAGTCGGTCTCTCTCAAAAAGAAGAAAGCGATCTTACAGAAAGGTGGATTTTTGGGATCCCTACTAGCACCGATTGCCTCTGTAGTAGCACCGTTGCTCTCTACATTATTTCAATGAAGGAACTAACCTTAATGAATAGATACCACCAGACTCAAGTGCGCCCAAAACCTCCAGTGGAACAACGCGTGAAAGTCATGGACAACTTGGATAAGAAGATGCAAACCATACTAGAAAGAGAAGACCTGCCTACAGACGAACGTCTCAAGCTATACGACCAGTCCCTCACTCGATATTTGAACGTCCACGACGATTACAGACCCAGACCCGTGGCGAAGACCGCATCACCCGAACCCGTGAAACAGGACCCGATCGACGACGAAATTTTGGAAAGCGTACCAAAAACAATGAAGGCCAAGGCACAACTCTTGTTGAAAAAAATGAAGAGCAGTCCCGACATTAGCTGGAACGAGAAAGGGGAATTGAAATACAAGGGAGAAATCGTTCAAGGAAGCAATGTGGTGGATTTAGTCAACGACGTGCTGCGCAAAAGGAAATATTTCAACCCACAAGGTTGGGAAACTTTTGGAGAAGCCTTACGAGAAGCAAATGTTCCACAAGATTTGATTGGTCACGAGGACCGCTGGAGATACATCAGTCAGACGAAAAGAACACCGAGATCTCGCAAACGACAACAGAGTCCCTCCCCCATTAGACCGTATTCCCCAAAAACACCAAGACGCAGAAGGAAAGAAGTCCAGAACTGGGTCGACTTTTAAAACGGAGGTTGATACCACGAAGAGGGCAGTTACAAACATGGAGTCGACATACTACGACCTTTCGGCTCCCGCCAGATATGGAGGATTGAGTAAATTTAAGCCGAAAGGTTATACGAAGAAAGAAGTCAGAGAATGGTTACAGTCTCAGGACACGTACACTTTGCATAAACCGACTAGACGAAGATTTCCAAGGAGACGCGTTGTAGTCTATGGAATCGACCACCAATGGCAGGCGGATTTAGTGGATCTGGCAAAATTGTCTTCTTACAACAAAGGATTCAAGTACTTGTTGACGTGTATAGACGTGTTATCCCGATACGCATGGGTCGTTCCGTTGAAAGCCAAGACCGGAAAAACCTTGGTAGCCGCGTTTCAGGTCATCTTCGAATCGGGGAGGCGTCCGATACGTTTACAGACAGACAAAGGAACAGAATTTACCAACCGAGTCTTCCAGAAGTTTTTGAGAGAGAACGACGTTCATTTTTTCACCACTAACAACGAGGAAACGAAAGCCAGTATCGTTGAACGGTTTAACAGAACATTGAAAACCAAGATGTGGAAGTATTTCACACACAGAGAAACCCTTACCTACGTAGACGTTCTATCCGAGATGGTCGCATCTTATAACCACACCGTTCACAGAACCATAGGGATACCACCGGCAGAAGTCACGTGGGCCAACCAAACGACGGTATACAAGAGGCTATACGGAAGAAAGGGGCCCAACAAATCGTGTAAATTTTATCCAGGAGATAGAGTGCGACTCAGCAAAGCCAAGCGTACGTTCAAAAAGGGGTATCTTCCCAACTGGACGGAAGAATTGTTTACGGTAGTATACTTAATCAAAGACGACCGCGGTGAAATTCTGGAGGGAACGTTTTATGCCGAAGAACTACAAAAAGTCGTCAAGAAGGACGACGTCTACAAGATAGAAAAGATCCTGAAAAAGAGAAAGAAGGGGAGACGAGTGCAGTACCTGGTCAAGTGGTTGGGATATCCGGACATCTTCAATAGTTGGATCTTTAAACAAGACTTACAAAAGAGAGTGACACTACCTAAGTGAAGTCAGTCTTACGAATGGCGCCGAGTGACACGGACAGCACATCGTCTTGGGTCGCCTTTGGTAAAAAGATACCTCGATCGGAGATCGTGTTCCTCTGTCAGGTAATCATCCTGTACACGGTTATCGTAGTCAGCATATACAACTTGACGGTTGGAAACGCTAACAGCAACCTGTGGACGGCGTTATTGAGCAGTTGTTTGGGTTACTTGCTACCGAACCCGAAGATCAAGCAGAAGCATGTTTTATCTGACGTTACCGAGTAACAGTTCCATGGACTATTTTCCGAACAACACCCTGGCCAGTTTCACTACACGATTACCGCAGATGTTAGATTTGGACGGATCCTGGGAGATAGGACTGGCCGAGATACAATACCCGCACAGTTGGTACAACGTACGTAAAAACGAAGCATGGATACTGTTCACGGATAGACACCACGAAAAACACATATTGGTACTGCCCGAAGGTTATTATGCATCCCCGAAGAGAATCGTCAAAGCCTTCGAAGCCCTGAAACACCAGAGGGGAATGAAGAAGGGATTTAGCTTGGATATGAGCGAAGTGGACCACAAAGCGACATTATGGGTTAGAGACTTATCGCAAGCGATCATCAGTCCATTATTAAAGTCGCTCCTGGGATTCGACAAGCTGGATTTTCCACCCGGAAATCATAAAGCACCATACGTGTCAGACGTCCACCAAGGGCACCATTCCCTGTACCTGTATTGCCCTTTGATAGAACCGAGGACGGTGGGAGATGCCCAAGTTCCCTTGCTGAGAATAGTACCGATGGCAGGAAGAGACGGAGAAATGACGACTCGCGCCTTCGACCCCATACAGTACTGCCCCCTAGCACAACGCCGATTCCAGGACATCCAGATAGATATAAGGGACGACACGGGAAAAGTCGTACCATTCGAGCGAGGACGCGTGGTGGTGACACTTCACTGTAGAAAGAAGAACACGTATCTAGAATGAAGCAACCCCATCATTGCCAGGCGAAAGCGTATCACGATTATTACCTACACCAAGCCGGAAGGGGGTATCCAGTGTACGTTGGAACACGTTATCAGAGAGGACACGGCCTGGGAAGTATTTTCGGAAGTCTGTTCAAATCGGCCGTTCCTTTATTAAAGAGAGGAGCCAAAACTTTGGGTCGCGAAGCTTTGAAAACAGGTCTGAATATCGCCGAAGACGTGGTAGCAGGCAAGAACTTGAAACAATCGGCCAAATCCAGATTGAAATCAACGGGACAAAACTTGCTCCAGAAAGCCATTATCGGAGTGGGACCTCCCGGTGAGCGATCTATAAAACGAGCTGCAAAGCGGAAAAAGCCCAGACGTCGTCAGACGAAGCTACGGAACACATCGAAAGACATCTTCGGATAATGGCTCTAGTACACCCAAACTCTTGCGAATGTACGAAATCGGAATTGGATTTGTTTGGAGTACCACCGACTCAGACCAGTGTGGAACATGGCTATTGGGAGCAAAAAGGACTGACATCGGCCCTGACGGATCAAGGTCCTTACGAATTTGTAGTCAGTGGAGGTGGAGAGGACTACATCGACCTGTTCAAAACTTACTTGTTTGTGGAAGCACAGATCGTGAATACCGATGGTTCTAACTTAGAACCCGATACGGACGTTGGACCCGTCAATTTGTGGATGCACTCCTTATTCAGCGACGTCAGCGTTAGCCTGAACGAAAAACTAGTTTCGCCACCGACCAGCATGTATCCCTACAGGGCTTACATAGAAACTCTTCTCAGTTACGGACCAGCGGCTAAAGAATCTCAGTTGACGGGCGAGATGTGGTACAAGGACACACCGGGACAGCAGGACAAGAGAACGACGGATAACAAGGGATTCACGACCAGGAAGGAATTGACGGCCCTAAGCAAGTCGGTACAAATGATGGGAAAACTACATTTGGATTTGTTTTGTCAAGACAAATACTTACTCAACCACGTAGATCTGAAAATTAAACTGAGAAGAAGTCGAGACGCTTTTGCTCTCGTGGCAGACGCGGCCAATTATAAAATCAAGATCAAGGAAATGGCTCTGTATGTGAGAAAGGTACAACTGAGTCCCGCCGTTAGAATGGGTCACCTGAAAGCATTGGAAAAGACCAGCTGTAAGTACCCCGTCAGACGAGTAGAAGTGAAAGTGGACACGGTACCTCGAGGAAACACCAACTACGTTCAGGACAACATGTTTTTGGGACAGCTCCCAAAGAGACTCGTCATTGCCTGTGTAGACAGCGATGCTCTGAACGGTACTATTGGGAAAAATCCGTTCGATTTCAAACACTACAAGATCAATTTCGTGGCACTCAACGTTGACGGACGACAGATTCCCAGCAAACCTTTACAACCAGATTTTAGCAACGACGGATACACCAGGAGTTACATGGGGCTGTATACCAGTACCGGAAAGATGTTCCAGGACGAGGGAAATACCATTTCCAGGGAAGATTACGGAAAAGGCTACACCCTGTTTGGGTTTGATCTCACACCCGACATGTCTGAAGTTGGAGCCTTTCAGCTTATAAAACAAGGCAACTTGAGAGTGGAGATTCATTTCGCAGAAGCCCTTACAGCTACCATCAACGTGATCATGTATGCAGAATTTGACAACGTCATCGAAATCGATAGAAACAGACAAGTCTTGTTTGACTACAGTGCTTAGATGAACACGTTAGAGATCGACCACGTACTGAAAACAGACCCGAGTACCAGAAACGTTTTCAAAGGAGTGTATGCCAGAAACAGACTACCCAGAAGATTAAACGTACCCTCGGCCTTGATAGGGAACACGGACCCGGACGATCGACCGGGAACACACTGGGTAGCCCTATACATAGATGCCAATTCTAGAGGAGAATATTACGACCCCACAGGAAGACCATCCTTTTTAAGGGCTTACGTGAACTTTATGAACAAACAGTGCACGAGTTGGACTTACAACACCATCAGAGTGCAAGAAGAAGGATCCACTGTATGCGGACAACATTGCATCTATTACCTGATACACAGATGTAGAGGAAAATCCATGACGGACGTCACAGGCTCGCTGAAGAACCCCAAAGAAGCAACGGACACAGTCAAGACTTTCGTGTATCGTCTCATCAATAAAGCTTAGAAAATGTACTTGGCGTTTTGTTATAATGTAAAGCCCGTATGACGAATAACATTTTTATTTACGAAAACAAACAAACAAACAAGAACATGTATAGAAAATGCAGTCATACACTTAACACCGAATCAATTAGTCAGCAAAACGTCACCATGGTTCACTAATAATAACCTTACCACGCAATTCACGGATGGTTTCCAGTACATTATATTCCTTTAAGATATATTCCCCAAATACTAATGTCGGAATGTGCCGTGATGCTCCTAGTCGAAATCGGGTCCGTTGGGATTACATTCACCACAATATATAGCTCCCTCTACGTTTTGATGTGTAAACTGACAGGGTAGCATGTTTTTTAGTTCGGGTAACAAGGTAGGCAACACTTTATCCACATCCTTTAATTTGTCGTATTGTTCAAAGTCCAGGGTCACCCCTTGAGGCGTGGGGTGTTGTTTGTTATCCAAGGGAGATAACCAATAATATCTCACGTCTATCGTCACGGCTGGACTCTCTGCACTCACGTACACGTTTCCGCCTATGTGTCTATGAAACGAGGCATACCTGTTGTGTGATAGGCAATGAACTGCCTCGTCAATATCGTCCAATACGTACTCCAGTTGCGCCCAACGAATCAAGGGAAAACACATTTCTATTGCTCCTTTTCTAAGAGTGATTTCTTCTCTTTCCACCCTCAGATACACTTCTCCACCCAGATGAAAACGAGAATGTTCCGAAAAACAAACTTCCATGTCTTCCTTGTCGGGGTCGGTTAGCACCGATACCAACTCGTTCTTGTTGCGGGCCAACAGCGCATAACAGAAAGCGTGAAACGCCTTAGGTCCTTTTCCTGGTAATAATTCTAACAGGGCCCTAGTCCTTCCTTTTTGGGTAGGTTGTCGAGCTATGAATTCTCGCTGCTCCTCGTCTACTATCTGTTGTTGACGGAGTTTATCCAATATGTCGTCAACCGGGGTTTCGTTCACCAACAACACGTAATTTTTGGTCAAGGCAGCATTGTGTTCTCTTTGCATCTGAAACATAAAAAATTGTATTGTAAGGGAATACCGTTGTAACTTGGATATCGCAAGACAATACAAATTCACGTATTATTTCTAAATAAGTATTCCAATGTCCGCCTGCGAGTCCACGTCCAATGAGATGTGGAATAGCTACAGTTTGAACGTTTAATGTACGCAGTAATTTTACTCTTACAACACATTTAAAATATGTTTGATAGTTAGAAAAATATTAAAGGACTTACCTTCAAATGATAAATATCCAAGTTTATAAAGTGAGTGATAAATATGTATTACGTAGACAATAATGCGTCCGGTTACTTCGAGAATTGCTGAAGAAATGATGGATTTTGAATTTGAAAAATACAAGTACAGGGTCCTTCTCCGATTGGTTGGTACTGTCGAAGGTTTTCATTGGTTCCATTTTACCCTAACACCAGTTCTCATTGGTTCATCAAGTCGAACGACGATTGGCTCACCCAAAAGGGGATTGAGCGAATTCATTGGATGAAAAAGACGGTTTCCGATTGGTTCTTTGGATCATTCGATAGATTTTCGCTGGGAAACGCTCCCATTGGTCAATTTGAATTTTGGCGCGAAAATTTGAATTTGGGCGGGAAGATTACTTCCGGTTCACCACTTCCTGTTCCGGTGACGTGGCGTCACTTCCTGTGACTTCACTTCGGGTGACGTCACGATCCTCATCGATCCTCCGCAAATACGGCTTGAGCTGTCCCTATATACTACTGATACATTCCGTACATTTACCTTTCAATGCAGCAAAGTGTATCGTTTACATGACCTAAAAAAATCAGGATAATTCTTTTAATTTTAGATTTCAAATTGGGAACGATCGACAATCGAAAAGACTACTTGAAAACTTCGCTTACAAAAGTTTTGTAGGAACAGCCGCTTTAGGACTGGAAGTTTCTGGATCCGATGATATCGTTTTGATTTTGCCTTTATATTAGTAATATAATTTATTAATTTCTGGCAACTTCGATGATCATCGAACACTCTGGCAATACATAAACTTGTGTACATTCTTCTGTTATATTAATATTAATATATAACAGGGATTTTTATTCGTCTTCCTGATTGATAGATGATAAACACATCTTAATTTGGGTTAATCTCAGAAAAATCGGGATAAATGTTCATCAGTAAAAGAACAAGCGTTTAATTTTATGTGGGATGGGATTAATTGGAAAAAAGGGGGGTAAATATTTTGCTGACAACCGATAAAATGAATTATATGAATATGTTTTTTTCACACTCCAGATGCACTTCCTTATAAAAATACTTCTACCAGTACTGGAGTACTCGGAGAAAACCATTAACCTGTCGCAAATCACTGACAATTAACTTTATCACATAATGTTGTATCGAGTACCTAAGGAAGAATTTTTATCGTAAGTGTAATTTTAGTCGTAAGATAATCTTTGTGAAAAGGACTCAGGAATTGTCGTAAGATAATCTTAAGTGAAAAAGTTAGGACTATAGTTACGAATTTTTGTGAAAAGGGCTACAGGTATATCTTTTATATATAAAAATAATCTGGTTTGGTTACTTTAAAATTATTTGATAGACAGACAAGATGTCTTTTTCTATTATACATTCAGGCAAACATTGACAAAATTCTTGTACAGTATTAGCTGTAAAAAGAAAAAACTCTGACTCTCATGTGGGTGAAAAGGATAATCTTCTGAAGATAATTCCTGAAAATCAAATGGTCGGAGCTTTAAGCCCGATTTGTTTAGCTAAATTAAGTTAGGAAAGCATAACGAAAAAATGTCATGAACACGGCGATTTCTTTCAACCAATTTTCTTTGTTATCCTTGTTTTTACACTTACAGTCAACACGGGCGTATCCAGGATATCAAGTTAGGGGGGCGCACTTACACAATTTGTTGGGGTATTTCGTGTGAAAAATCACGGTTTTACGCAAAACAAATCATGTTTTTGCCAATTGTAGGGGGGAGGGGCGCCGGGTGCGCCCCCCCCCCCCCTGGATCCGCCCTTGGTCAATGGACATTATAAGTATTCGTCACCCTCGATTTTACGCTGTATATTTCATATAAAACCACATTTTATTTTATTTTTTATTGTGAAGTCATTTCTAAACGGATTTTGATAATTTTTGCAACAGAAGAAGCAGAAATATTTAAATATTATTTGTTTATTTTTAGCATGCTTTTCCGTTAGATTGCCTTTATTTTCTTATGATTTAAAGACAATTTTTGTTTTCTGACGTCAAAACTGCTATATATTTTAACCAAAATAAAATCGGAAATATCAACATTTGTGTTTAAATCACCAGAAAACAAAAACCATGCAGACACAAATTACTATCAGATAAACAAATAAAATTCAAAGAATTTTGCGTGTCTTGAAATAAATTTCATAAAAATCTGCCCAGATAGCTTTAAAATATTTTTGTTTAAATGTGGTTTTACATGAAATATATATGAAAAAATCGACGGTGACCAATACTTATGTCCATGGACTGTACATCAATGCCAAAACAGAGCACATAATTACAGTCGTGTCTTTCTAATGACCTGACATAACTGAATTTTTCAATAAATCATCGGAAACTTCAGTTATGTCAACCAACATAAATAAATTCTGCTATGCAACGCCATATTGAATTTGTCGTGTTTTATTGCTTCTTCTTCAGAGTATCTCCAGAAGAGGTCCAGATTCATTTTTTTGGACGCTTCATCAGAAGATATTCTGGAGATGTACAGAAGAGAGCAATAAAACACACCCAAGCATATGGCAGAATTTGTCTCATCAAGCACTGCGCATGCGCCATATTATCGAAGATATCATACTGTTCTTGCTATAAAGAAATATATAGTGACAAATATTTAGAACTAAAATTTCTATAAATGATATAAGATATTTATTTTAATCCGAGATATATTTAAAAAATACAAAGTAACTGCTTTGAATAGATATATTTTAAATTAATATACATAAAGATTTAAGACAGTCACTTTGCAAATGAAAAAAACTCCATAAACTTAATATAGAAACTTAAATAGCTGTCTACATATAGTGGATTTTGTAGGATTTATTATTTTTTAAGCGCATTTCTAAATATGATATTTTTTTATCCTTGATATCATAAAAAAGCTCATACATCGTAGTTTTCAAAAATTCATTTTATAAAAAAATCACTTTTAATTTAGTCGGGTGTTTTTCTTTAAGTTAAAATGGATCTTTTTTTTCCCAACATGTTCACTCAAGTTATTCAAGGACAAAATGCAGTCTCTATATATCTGCTGTAAACAACTAGTTATTGTATATAAATAAAAAGAGATCATAAACTGCCTCATAAAATATAATATCTGTATGTTTGATTTTTAAAATATTTTTAATTTTTTTAATTTAATTATTTGTTTTCCTATTATATTCACACAATTACGGTTAGATGTATATGCAACTGTTCACTATATAAATATAAAATATCATTTTTATTGGAATTCAATGAAAATGTTGGATCTTTAGCCAGTCATAAATATATATTGTCATAATTATTAAATTGCCATTTCCTCAATTACCTTAAAATATGAAGTATCACGTAGTGATTACTGCGATTTATAGTCCGCTCAGAATTTGAGAGGATTAAATTACATGTGTGACAATAAACAAGACTATTCTTTATTAAATATTAGTATATCTGGCATGACTTTATAATTATTATATAATCTTTTGCAATTTAAAACACAACGCCTTAAAAGAGCAAGTTCAATCCATTAAAATTCAGTCTTGCAATTATTTCAATGACGAGTACATACAATTTTCGTAACCGTGTTCAAAAGGATTGGAAAAAACTGTGCTTTGGAGAGCCACTGCCACGTTTGAAGAAGGAACCAACATTCTCCAGAATCGTTTTAGAAGAGACATTCAAAGATGAAAGACTTATTGTGAAGAAATTTACACCAAAAGAGGTAAGGCATTAATTCAAATTTCTAATTTCAAAGAAATGCGAAACCTTTATATTAGCTGTTAAGTATGGCTCCACGTAAGGATCATGCAAAATCAAGAAAAAGTGATTTACCTTATGTCACCAATTCTCTCAATATTTTGCTATATGACACATTTTGAGTAAAAATAAATGTATATTCAAGGACAAGTGTTTATTTGTGCTATTTTTGCTATTATACCCAAATTAAAAACAGAATGGTCACATTTTTTTTACTATCAAAGTATGTAAAAAGGTTGGATATCAGAACACATTATCTCCTGTGAACAGGCGATTTGTAATAAACTATATAGCACCATTAAAAATATAGGATCTCCTCTACAAAATATCAATTTTTTTCATTTGTAGCCTAGTATCATTTTTTTGTTATTTTAGTTTTAAATTAACCGCTATAATCACAATTCCAAGAAAGATAACTCTTGTTGAACTTCAAAATGAATAACATTTGACTTATTTCAGGTTGTAAGCTAAACCTTTGGAGTAAAAATCTTTAATCACCTATTTTTATTTTTAATTGGTTATAAAAGCAATACATTTTGATGATGAAATTAATTGATTTAATATTTTTTCTGGGTTTTTTT
>MJUT01060984.1:414250-435209 GCA_002080005.1 Gigantidas platifrons
GAGAAAAAGGGCAATAACTCAGGAACGGTAAATGTGAAATACACCGTAATCGAACTTAACCTGTATTTGATGGTCCACAGCATTATGTTAAAGTTTGAAAAGATTTGGTTGAGCCATACTTTTAATATCATCCGGAAACCTAAAAAGTCCCTATTTTCTACGAGAAAAAGGGCCATAACTCAGGAACGGTAAATGTGAAATACCCTGTAATCGAACTTAACCTGTATTTAATGGTCCACAGCATTGTGATAAAGTTTGAAAAGATTTGGTTGATCCATACTTTAAATATCATCCGGAAACCTAAAAAGTCCCTATTTTCTAAGAGAAAAAAGTCCATAACTCAGGAACGGTAAATGTGAAATACACCGTAATCGAACTCAACCTGTATTTAATGGTCCATAGCATTGTGTTAAAGTTTGAAAAGATTTGGTTGAGCGGTATTTTAATTATTATCTGGAAACGAAAATTGTGACGGACGGACAAACTGACGAACGGACATGAGGATCCCTATATACCCCCGTATCTCCTTGAGCGGGGTTATAAAAAGTGGCAAGTTAAACTAGTTTTATGGAACCAAACCTCCTCTCTTAGTGAAACGATGCAGTCATTCAAGTGCTTTCTACATAGGAGTAAAATGCCAACTCTCACAAGGGACTGTCGTGGTCGTGATCAACTCTCACAAGGGGCTGTCGTGGTCGTGGTCGTGATCAACTCTCACAAGGGGTTGTCGTGGTCGTGATCAACTCTCACAAGGGGCTGTCGTGGTCGTGATCAACTCTCACAAGGGACTGTCGTGGTCGTGATCAACTCTCACAAGGGGCTGTCGTGGTCGTGGTCGTGATCAACTTTCACAAGGGGCTGTCGTGGTCGTGATCAACTCTCACAAGGGGCTGTCGTGGTCGTGATCAACTCTCACAAGGGGCTGTCGTGGTCGTGATCATATTGTACAGATTTCCAACTACCTGTGCAATCTGTGCCTATTACCATTGAAGATGTGAATTCGAACCTCGTTCATGATGAGGTGTACTCAATACAACATTATGTGATAAAGTTTGTCAGTGACTTGCTACAGGCCAGTGGTTTTCTCCGGTTTCCTTCACCAAAAAAATGGCTGCAACTATATAACTGAAATATTGTTTAAAGTGGCATTAAACACCATAAACCAAACCAACCTATATAATCTAATATAATGGATTACACCCGCACCTATTGACGCGTGGTGGCGCTCGTGTACTATCAGTTATTCCTTCGGAACGTTTGCGGAAATGCTCGGACGTCTTCCTAACTTATCAGGTTTCAGGATGGCTAATCGTCGTACTTTAAGGTAGCCCTTTTCACAAAAATTCGTAACTTTAATCCTAAACTTTTCACTTAAGATTATCCTACGACAATTCCTATGTTCTTTACACAAAGATTATCTTACGACAAATTTTAATCTTACGACTAAAATTACACTTACGATAAAAATTCTTCCTTGGATGTACTCGATACAACATTATGTGATAAAGCTTGTCAGTGATTTGCGACAGGTTAATGGTTTTCTCCAAGTACTCAAGTTTTCTCCACCAATAAAACTGACCGATATATTGTTGAAAGGGGCGTTAAACACCATAAACCATCTTCCTTAGCAACCAAGTTTCATTTCCCGATAGTACAACAAAACATTTTTTTTTAAATAAAATTATTCTATAAAATATCCCCGGCACTATTTCAGTAATTTATAAGCAGATTTTTATGCTATGATGTGTTTGTATGTTTATATTGAATTTTTATCTAATATATGAATCGGTCACAAAATATGAACGGGTATGATTTTCGTATCTGTATAGGGAGAACATTTCTAATGCATGTAAATTAAAATGATCTATAATAATTATCATTACTTGGAGTTGTGCGTCATCATCCACGCNTGGTTACTTTTGGTAGAAGTATTTTTAAGGGAGTGCATCTGGAGTGTGAAAAAAAAGCCCTATTCATATAATTCATTTAATCGGTTATTTGTCAGCAAAATATTTACCTCCCCCTTTTTTTCCAATTAATCCCATCCCACATAAAATTATATTAAACGCTTGTTCTTTTTTTTTACTGATGAAAATTTAGCCCGATTTTTCTGAGATAACCCAAATTAAGATATGTTTATCATCTATCAATCATGAAGACGAATAAATATCCCTGTTATATATATTAATATTAATATAACAGAAGAATGAACACAAGTTTTTGTATTGCCAGAGTGTTCAATGCTCATCGACGTTGCCAGAAATTAATCAATTATATTAATATAAAGGCAAATCAAAACAATATCATTGGATCCAGAAACTTCCAGTCCTAAAGCGGCTTTTCATACAAAACTTGTGTAAGCGGAGTAGATGTCTAGAAGAAAATCCCGTATTCCTGTTTTTATCCGAAAAAAAATAAATAATGAAAAAGAATAATTCTCCCCAAGTTTGCAAGTAGTATTTTCGATTGTCGATCGTTCCCAATTTGAAATCTAAAATTAAAGGAAATATCCTGATTTTTTGGTTCAAGATTCAAGATTTTATTGATAACACTCAGACACATAAATGTGTTACATGAGGACATAACATATATACAGTATTACATGGCGAAATGATCATATATTATCAAAAACATTAAAACATACCAGCAATTTTCTTTATGAACAATGATAACCTTTTATAAACTTCTACATTACAAAAAGATAGGAAACAATTCATTTTAACAATACTAGGATAAGTAATATAATACCTAGGTAAATATATACGTCTCAGGTTTACTAAATATTCATTACAACAAACAAATAACAAGTGGAACTCATCACCAATTGATTGTCCACACAAAGTACAAACCCTCTCATCTTTAGGAATATTATACCATGTATATCATGTAAACGATACACCTTGCTGCATTGAAAAGGTAAATGTACGGAATGCATCGTTATAGACTGTTATTTGTTACGCCAAAAAGTGAGTAAACAACAATGTCATTTGTAGGGTCTGTTTGTATTAAACCATATTCATTTCAATAAACATTTATCAATATGTGTACATGTAATTATGTAAGAGAAAATGCGCTAACGATGAATTGCTCTCTTATTTTCAAGTCGAAGCGCCAATCACAGTCGCTTGAATTTCAATGATTTAAATTAAAAAAAAAATTGTACTCTTTTTTTTTTATTATTATTTATTTCAAGCGACTGTATAAACTATATTTCTTTTGCTCTTTTTTTTTTAAAATTTAAATCACTGATATTCAGGCGACTGTATATACTATATTTTTTTTTTACTTTTTTTTAAATTTAAATCATTGAAATTCAAGCGACTGTACTCCACCTTTTTCATTTTTTTTTCACTTACGATAAAAGATAAGACCAAAATTTCTCTTATGTACGATCAAAATTTTATACTTAGGACAGGGTAGTTTTACACGTAAAGTTAGGACTATTTTTACACTTAACTTGAGATTATCGTAAGTATTTTTGTGAAACTCTTTTTAATCTTAGTTTTACACTTACGACAATTTTTTATCGTAAGAATTTTTGTGAAAAGGGCTACTGGTGTCCAGTAGAGGTTTTTTGAATTTTCATCAAGCCGCTTGATGGCCACTCTCCATTTTTTCTTCAGTTCTGAATCTGAAGGGAACACATGACTCCCAGAATTTGTGCAACCAGTGATACAGCAGTACTGAGGCATACCATTTATAAATTCTTTAAATTCTTTATTGGTTTAGAAATCCAATGGTTGGATTGTCACCAATAACAAAATATACATAGGGGGAAAAACACTACACAATAGACATGCAAAAATAACATTTTGACATCACAGCTGAGGTTTGTTTATGAGTATATCTTTAATAAACAATATTAATTCCCTATAAATAGCATTTCTATAATTGTACATATCACTAACCCCCATAGCACAAATATTATTTGTTATTTATATGATCCACCAGTCTATCGCAACTTGTAATGGCGGAAATATAACGATAAGCTCCGATGCGATCCGGGAGAGTTCCGAATGTATAACTTATAGTACACGAACGCCATCTATCGTAGAAAATATCGTAGGTGAAAGCCATTGATTTACTGTAGAACATTATTTTTCATACTTCTTAAGCTTTGCAGCTTTTCCATTAGGAGCATCTGACAAGACTTTCAGGTAGGTATCTATCAACTGTCGGCCATATTGGTTGCTTACCAAGAAATCTCTCCCAAGAGCAGAAGCAGCAATGTCTAGAAAATTAAACAAAGATTATAACTAAATTGTGAAATCTCATACTAGTCTTTTCTAAGATACAAATCGAAAAATAGACACACAGCGACAATAGGGCCACCCTAGCCATAACCCTACAGTGAAACCTGCTTAAACTGAACACTCTTTGGACCAACTTTCTGGTTTAGAATAGGTAAGACAAGGAATCCATAATATATATTATATGTATATTATTAATGTGTATTGGTATTTTTTTGGTTGTTTATTTGTTTGTCACAATTCTGTTGAATTAATGTTAACAAAATTTAGAATTTTAGAATTTTGTGTTATGGTGGAAATCACAAATTCAGGATTTGGTTGACTGTTTATCAAAGATGTGAGAATACAATATAAAATTAATTTTGGTTCATAAATAAAATCACCATTTCTAATATAACTTGTTTTATTGTGATATTCACTATTTTGATCTGAAAAATGTTTGGATAGTATGGTATACACTTCACTCTTCTGTGTTCGTCTTAACCAAGCAAATAATAAAATAAAATAAAAGACTGTTTCTTTTATCATTATATTACCATCTAATGACATCATTATGGGGTCAGGTCAGGGGTTATATTTGCAACTGACTGGTCAGTGATTAGTCTACCAAATCCTGAGATGTTAAAACTGAGCACATGCTGGGGGTTATTGTCCAATTGGTTAATATTGAACTGTCTTGCATATGAATAGATAGTAAAAGATAAATGAAAAGTCATTTTATATAACCCCCATACATACAGGATGTTGTTAGATGTTACTGTATCCCAAAAAAAAAAAAACCCAAAAGAACTAATAAATGTGTTTTAATAAAAATCATTATACACATGAATTCAGAAGTCTGTCTACTATACATCAATGTGTACTATAAATGACCAGTTGCAGAATGATACACATAAGAAGTTAGATAGAATCAATCTCAACTATCACTGCAAAACCAGTATGCAAAACAAAGCAGTATTTTACTTTCACTTTGACATTTTCATTATTGAAAAAAAAAGTAGCCAGAGAAAAATGCAATTTTCCTGGTTGCTGTGAAATACCCTGACTATACACGACTTATTACAAAAATTCAGAAACTTTATAAACATGTACATATATTACAATCAGCAGTTGAAAAGTATAACAAATTAAGAGTGTGTACTGTACACCAATGTATAATTATACATGAGCAAATACGGTACTACAGAACTTACTTGTGATGATGCCACAGAGAGCTAAAATAAAACTTCGTTCTTCACTTGTATCATGTGGCCATTCATCTTTGTAAGCTGACAAGTAACTCTCCAATGTGTTCGTTACTAAACATAAAAACTCATCAACCTTTGTCTACAAAGTTTATAGAATTTAAGTATGAGTTTTAAATGCTATTCATTTCATTGTTTATCAAAATGTTTCCTGGCAGGTATGAAAAAGTTGTTGGATCTTGGATTGTGGTCGTATGGTAGATTTTATAAATACCTGTGAAATCAGTGCCTATTATCACTAATGTTGTGAGTTCGAATCCTGCTCAGGCGACGTGTACTCGATACAACATTATGTGATAAAGGTTCTCAGTGACTTGCAGCAGGTCGGTGGTTTTCTCCAATTTCCTAAACCAATAAAACTGACTGCCACGATATAACTGAAATATTGTTTAAAGTGGCTTTAAACACCATAACCCTAACCCTAATCCTAGATCCCTCCAGTGGCTTGCTGTGATCGCAAGGTAGTTGTATGTACATCTACATAATCTTCAACTTCTTTCAAGTTTTAATCCCCATTTATGTGATAAAGTTTGTCAGTGACTTGCAGCAGGTCGATGTTTTTTTCCTGTTATTCTGGTTTTCACCACCAATAAAACTGACTGCCATAATATCACTTAAATATTGTTTAAAGGAGCATTAAACACTCAAAACCCTGCTCCTTTCACTTAAAACTCAAATCCATGTCAAATTAACAAATCTATTTTGAGTCCAGTTGTAATATTTGTAGCATTGTAATTTTCTTGGTTATTCTTTAAAAATTCTGTTCCTGTGAATAAGTGTTACAATTTATATTACTAAAAAAAGTTCAACCCCTCCCCCCTTTTTTTGCAGAGCAGGACAAAACAATAACTTGACTACTCTATCTAGCATAGACTGAATACTCTACTCATGTTTAGTAACACTTATAGTAAGGTTATCCTACATCGTGCAGAATCAAAACTAGAACAATTGCTTAAACCGGGAGCGTGGGTATAAATAGCTGTGGGCGGAGCAAACATTCTGATTGTTCATTATTTTGGCTAGGGTTATCTCGAGGAGGAAAAAATCAATGATACATAGTTTCACAGTTACTTTTGAAGCAAAATATTTGATAGGCATGGTTACTAGTGTTCCTCCCTCCGAAACTTTCAGTCTTATTAAAAATAATATTCTTCATCAGTCTAAAACCTACAAAAATCATTTCGAAAATTCAAATTTCTGAGGTATGTGACCTTTAGGTCATGTTGGTCATGTGACATACAGTTTCAAAAGTAAGCTTTTCATATCAGCAGGGATTTTTGATGATAAGCTCTGCCCACAAATTGTGTCGATAGTGCCTACCACAAATGCCCCTTTAACTTACCCCAACTAGTATAGATTGAATACTCTCCTCATTTTTAGAAACCCTCCACAGTAAGGTACAACAAGCAGAACCTAGGCTAGAACAATAGTCTGATTGTTGAGACAACTGCTGTGTCAGTTCCTGTACTTCACATTTCAATTTAATATTCTCCTATCAAGTAAAAAACAACACAATCAATGTTGTACAAATCTCGTAAAACAATTAGAGTTATCTCCCATATATCATTATGGTACATGTATCATCATTGTTGAATGGAATCGTGTTATTTTCACAGCTTGAACATTTTAGAATATTTTGCATGATAATGCAACATTAAATATCATTTATGTAAATAATGAAATTAGAATGAAATGGAAATTTAATCAAGACATTGAAAATACAAATCACTAACTATATCATGCTTTATTCTCCTACGAAATTGTGAAATTTTACACTAAGAAAAATAACCCACTATACGTTAAATTAATGGAATACTTTCATATCATTTTGTCAATTGGACTGAATCTATTTGTTCTACAAATAATTATGGAATTTTGTTTATTACAGTTTGATACAATTTTATCAATTTACAGCTGTCTAGTTTATGTTGCCATGGGTACAGAGTGGTTAAGGTTGTGGACTTCTAACCACAAACCTCACACCACTGACTGATACCCACTTCACGTGTAAAGGTTTTCCGACACCTACCCTAGGCCAGGGAGTTGAAAGTGGTGCTATACATACATCAAATTAACTTTGTTATGGTATAAGTTCAATAAACAAATTATTCTAAACTGAAAAACATGCTTTAGTAATTTAAGAAAAGGTTTTTCCCTGATTAAAGCATTATTAACTGAAATTGATTGTTGTTTAATGCCAAATGATCAATTTCTCAGCTATTTCATAATGTGAACAAGTTACATTCAATGAGATGATGATGGTGTCCGTTTTGTACTAGACCAACATGCTTAGTTGGATTTTTATACTGCTAACTCACTGAAACAACTGTTCCCGATTACACATGTCGATCCTCTCAGACACATTAGCCAATAAATCTTTGTTCTTATTCCTGAATGCTGGGTGCTAAGCAGAAAATAACAAATACCAATTTTATTGTCTTTGAACCCATGATCTAATATAACCCACTCAAGTGAGTATGCTAACCATTACACCTCCAATGTAGTTAACTGAGATTGACAAGCATAAAATAATCATCATAAAATCTTTGCCCTTGTTTGTCTACCTCCTTCTCTTTTTGACAGTCAGCTGTTACTACTTCACATCTAGCCTTCCACTGAGATGCTTCAAGTTGTTTTGTTTCTACAAGTCTCTTAGCATTCTGTAATTCTGAAATGAATCAATTTTACTTTAAAGTTAGGTTGTCATTGGCAGATAAGCCATCATCAATAACCATAATGAATTCTGATTTTCCAAACAAATACAAAAACAGATGCTGTGCATAGTACAGTGAATGTGCATCATTTCTATGGTTACAAACATAAAGCTGTATTGTCCAATCTGTATTTATTTTGTACAATTTTGTCCAGGCATTATGAAAAGACAGTTAAAACAATGATAGTCAACAATTCACCAACAACATCTATCTTTCACCTCAAATAATTGAACACGAAAAGACCATGATATATGACGACGGAAATCCAGATCTTGGCCTGGGACAGGCACAAAAATGTAGCAGAATTAAACCAGTTAATGGAATCCAAACCTTCCCTCTCTTCTTTATTTGATCTCCAACTACAAATCAGATATTTATCAAACAATAAGAAACTCTCCAGAGATTTGCTTCAACTCAAAAAGACCACAGATTATCATAAAAAAATATGAATGAGTGAGTGATTAATTCCATGTGTGCAATTTTTAAGTTGTATCCTGATAAGAGCAAGTTACTGTTTGATTAAATGATAATATTGTCTGTTTTTCACTAGACCAACATGCTGTTTTGGATTTTTATTGTCTTAGTTTACTGAAACAACAGTCAATAGGTAGATATGTCAATAACACAGACAGTCCTAATTAGGACCAAACCAGTCATTGCTCCTACTCCTTAATGCTGCATGCTTAGTGGAAAAGCATAAAATACCAAATTTATTATCTTTGGCATGACCCAAGCAGAGATCAAATCCTAGATCTATTGATCAGTCATGATCCAAGAGCACCAATTATTACACCACTTAGTCTGTCACAAAAATGAATGTACCAGTATAGTTTACATAAGTTATTCAATAAACCCTGCAAGTAAACAGAAGGAAGGAAGGAGAACATTGTCATTTTGTTACATATGTGTAGCAGTAATGTTACTGATAATACAAATCACTTATATTTGTACACACCTTCTTCTACCTGGTCTATTCTAGTTGCTGCTGTGATCACCCTTTTGTTCAGAACTAAGGGGAGATTATCCTTCAACTGTGCAACCTCTATAGCCAACTGAGCTAAATCATCTTTCCCAACTATCAAAGTGTCCTATAACACATGGGGGAAAAAATGAGCAAAGATGAAAAAAATACAAAAGATATTGAATTCCTGACTCAGTGGCACCCATAATACCAAAATAATTTTATTTACAAAAATACATTTTAATTGATAAATTCACATTAAGTTCATTATTGAAGTCCTTTTCCGAAAATAGATATATCTATCAAAGAGAAGTTAGTTGGAAGCGTCTGCAATAAAAGAATTTTCTTTTCATTAATTCAAAACTGTAAATTTCAATAATAAATTTCACTCTGAAAATTAAAGGGAGATAATTTCAAAAATATACTTTTTTGTTTGGGAATAACCTGTACAGTTACTTTCATTTCATAAACATTTTTGAAACTTGATACATATGTACATACAATTATATGGCACAAACCTTAGTTCTTATATTTTCCTGGATATCCTTGTTTAATTGGTTCCATTCTTGGACAAGTAAGCTGTAATTCTGTCTAACTTCTGATATAAACTTGATCTGTTAAATATTAATGATAAAACAATAGTAACTGAGTACTGTTTCACACAAATATCAGGTGTTCTCATGGCTGTATGGTAGTTGGATTTACAACTACCTATGCAATCAGTGAATTATCACCAATAGTTGCGAGTTCAAATTCAGCTCATGGGAATGTGTACTCGATATAACATTATGTGATAAGATTTGTCAGTGACTTGCGGCAGATCAGTGGTCTTTGCTGGGTATTCTGGTTTCCTCCACAAATATAAGTGAAATATTAATATTGAAAGTGGCATTAAACACCATCACCCATACAAATGTCACAAAAATAGTGTATATTATCTGTGTATTGATAAAAACAGATCCAGAACAGTTGTATGAACATTTTCTCTCTTTATTTGCCTTTTGATTTTGGCCTGGAGATACATGTAGCAGGAAAGGAAGTTAACTGTCTATTTTTCTCAGTTTCAACAATTGTTTCTTTTTTCTCTGGATAACATTTATACAACCTCTACTTCAGAAAAATAAGTTTTAATATATGTGTTAGACAGTCAGTTTCCACTTACCACCATATACAAATTATACCTAACCCTAACCCTAACCTTAAACCAGCTTTACAGCAGTGAAATGTAACATGAGCCGTATCGTTTATAAATATCCTTAAATTCAATTTGTATTGTCTCCGAGTGTTAAACGATTTTGGGCAGTAGGGAAGAAATATGGTTACTTTAATTTTTTTGTCTTTCTGTAATTTAGTGGATTGGAATATAAGAATAAATACTCCATCCTCCATTCATTTTGTCAAAGCCACGGGTACTTGAGGACAGGATATATGGGTCACCCTTGTGGTGCCCATATGGACTGGAGGCATGGCTTACATTAGAATAAAATACATATTTTTCTTATTTATGCTTTCTTTAAGTTTAAATGTTTTTGCTTGGAATATATTACAGAATTTACTGACAGACATATCGTCCCATCACATGTTCTCGATAGTTACAGTTCTCGACAATTATGCGCGTGAGCGTTTTAACATAAATCGGGAAAACGCACGTGTCTTCTGTTCGCCAGGATTTTACCTACACAGTGTTTTCCCTAAGAACAGGCAGCAGGCCAAATTGCCTGGTTCAAGCACTTTTTTGGTCGGTTCAAATCATAAATTTTATATAGAAATGTACTTGGAAATCCAAGTATGGCCTGTTCAAAGTTGCCTTTGACCTCTTACAATGAAAATTAGGGAAAACACTGCCTACGGAACACCACCTCGCTTTGCAAGAAGGAAAAAATGGATGTGCTACGTATCAAGGTATATTTGAACATAATCTTTATAGTCTCAGATATTTATGCACATTTTCTTATTCCAAAAATAACTCTAAATTCACCGGGTCATTGCTTAAACTATGCGTTTGTAATGTAAACAAAACTTTGCTCTCAGTGAAGGTCAAGTACGTATACATCATACAAAACCGAAAATATACAGGTGGCGATGTTAAGGGGAAAAAAAGCATGGAACAACGTTAGGGTCATATCTTATCAGTTTTATCTTTATATCAACGTTATTTCTATATTGTGTAACCCCAATGGAACACTTTTGCAAACATGTTTAATCTTACATGTATGGTTGAAATCAATAATCTTGGTGTTTGCAAATATCTTAATTAGACTTAAATACATTTTTTTCCTTTTTTCCTATAGTTTGTATTAGTAAACATGCCCTCCATAATTGATTTTACACACTTATCGAGAACTGGTGTCGTAATACACAAAATGTCAGAAATAAGGTCATAGACAAAAATTATGTTTTCTCCGTAACTTCTAGAAGTAGAACTTTAGATTTGGTAGAAATAAAGAACTCTTAATGATGAGCTACTTCCACGAAACTTTTATCTAGATGCTTATATAAGGACAGATGAATGAACTTTTATGCAATCTTGATATATTGAATTATTTTACGACTACTTTTAAATCATAAACTTTTAACTAGACGCATTTATAAGGCCAGAGAATGAACTTTTACCTAATCTTGATATACTGAACTATTTTACGACTTTTTATTTAAAATTATTGTGCTTTTATCCAATGGAAATTGGAGAGCTCCAACCTATGGAGGAAGTTACCTGAGAACAGAACAGAACAAGTTTTGCCAAATAAACAAAAACAATTTTGTAAAAATTTATTGTTTTTCAGGGACACATGTGAGAAATGTTTCTTATGCTATCTAGTCCGAGATTCCTCTGCCGTCCGACGTCTTATTTAGAACTTGCTGTAGCCGTGGGACGTCATAGCACTCTCCATAATGAAAACAGCGGATTTTCCTCCGCATCTCAACTGTGGCACATTTCCAAATTTTGTGGCTATCAGATTTTATTTTCTATCCGAAACCCTTATATAAATCGCTTCACCAATCATTTTTCTATTCATTCATAGCCATCTTACCCTCAGAAATTGGTGTTACACTCCATTACAGCACGATTTCCCCAGACCATATGATTTCGTCATTTTGAAATATCTGTCACGTGTCTTCGAGAGAACTACGATTACCGCAATGTATCATGGGAGATGATTTGCATATATGATCTGACCTTGCCCAAAATAGGGGGAAACGTAACACATGCTCTTTCCGAAGCCAGTGGATAATACTGCCAAATGAATCTTTTCTATCCAACATATTTTGTATTATTTCCTTCTGCTCTGATTTGAGGTGTAGATGGAACTGTTTGTCCTGCAGAATACGCTTTATATCGTCTTGTATGTTTGTTTACGTATGCTAATTTGGCATGCTGCATTTAATAGCTCCCATCATGCAATGCGTTGCTGTCATCTTTTAGTTAGTATCGCGAGATCACGTTAAAAAAATGGCAGTGAAATGACCAAATCATTGGGTGTAAGGAAAAAACATGCTGTAACACCACTCTCTGAGGGTAAGATGGTTATGAATGAATAGAAAAATTATTGGTGAAGCGATTTATATTAGGGTTTTGGATAGAAAATAAAATCTGATAGCCACAAAACGTGGAAATGTGCCACAGTTGAGATGCGGAGGAAAATCCGCTGCTTTGCTTATGGCAAGCACTCTGACGTTCAACGACAACAGCAAGATGTAAATAGTCGTCGAACGCAGAGGAATCTCGGACTAACGCTATCGAGAACCGGCAACACCAGGATACTCTAAGATTTTTGCCAGTTGGCTGATATAAATATATAATAGGGATTTCTTTATCGTTGATTATATGGATTTTTTTAACTGATATATTGTCAAGTGCAGAGGTGGCGAAATTCGTCGGACCATCGGACAAGTCCGACGTTTTTTGTTGTTGGTCCGACTAAAACCATATTTTTTCCGGACCAGATGTCCGACATCGATTTCGGAGTTTACTTTTTTACACATGAGCGGAAGTGACTCATTAAAAATAATTTCCGGTTTGAAAAAAAGAAACATGCTTTGAATGATTGAAAATGTGTGTCGCGAAAAGCTCTAAAACGTAAAATATCGGCAGAGGTAATAAGAAATCCTCAAAGTAACTACGAAGCCTAAAAGAAAAGACCTTAAGCTTAACCCATCATGGCAAAAAGATCGACGCTACCGGATGTTCCATCCCATATCCAAAACGGACCATAACAAAAACGAAATATTGAAATAAAAAAATTATTTGTTTAGTGTGTTTTAACTATAAACATATGTTCGTTTGCACATAAATTTGCAAAAAAAAATAAAACAATTGCAAGCACATTTTTATATATTTAGTATGTTGGGAAGATCTTTCTTTTCCTTCATTATGGATGGGTCGACAGATACAAATGTACCTCTGGGCTCTGGTGATGAGCAGGAAGCCATTTACATTCGTTTTTCAGAGTAGAGATAATTGAAAGATTTCTGGGAATAGGAACACCAAACAGTACTTGTTCAAAAGATCTAGAGGAATTTGTCCTTAAAATGTTTGAAAGTAATAAAATAAATAAAAGTCAGTGGTTAGATTTTGATTTTTGTTGCTTAATGCCACTTTCAGCAATATTTCAGCTATAGCATGGTGACCAATTTTAGTGGTGGAAGAAGCCGGAGTACCCGGAGAGGACCTTGGCAAGCAACTGGTAAACTTTATCACTTGTGGCTGCGAGTCGAGTGCAACCTTTTTTGTAATTTATAAAGCTGGGCGAGAACCCACGTTGCATTGATGATAGGCTTGTACGAGTTGTTAGGTAATCCAACTACCTAACTCATTGAGCCACCAGGGCCACATTGGTTAGAAATAGCCTTTATTCGATCAGTTTTGATCAAGTATTGATTTTTGCAGAAAAATTATCCGGTCCGACAAACTTGAGTTCGGTCAGACACAAGATTTCAGCTTGTCTGACGGAATGTCAGACAAGAGTCTCAGGAATTTCGCCAGGTCTGCAAGTGCCTGTGATAAAACCAACACACAGGCACTTGTCTCTAAAAAAAATGTGTACCATATATCATATGATATATGGTACACATTTTTTTTTTAGAGACAAGTGCCTGTGAACCAACAACACAAAATTATGAAAATTGAGAGTAGACACCTCTGTAGTCCTACAATATAAGACTCCGATAGGCACGATGTTTACTTTACATGTTTTAATTTTATTTTTCCTTTTTATTATTTTTTGTTATTTACTATTTACTGTTTTCTATTTATGTTTTTATTTCTGATGTCTGCGCGGACATCAGAAATAAAAACATAAATAGAAAACAGTAAATAGTAAATAACAAAAAATAATAAAAAGGAAAAATAAAATTAAAACATGTAAAGTAAACATAAATAGAAAACAGTAAATAGTAAATAACAAAAAATAATAAAAAGGAAAAATAAAATTAAAACATGTAAAGTAAACATCGCGCCTAACGGAGTCTTATAAGTTATATTGTAGGACTAGACACCTCTGCAAATGTCTACTGACTACTGTACTACTGAGCAACTGCAAGGCTCCCTCAATAAGGTCTCAAGTGTGAAGTTTTAACAAATAATCATGCTACCATTTACAGAAGTGTGTATGACGTTTTCTATAGTTTCCTCATTTGGAGTATCTGCTGCCATTTAAAAAAAATACACAAGAAAGACTTTTTGTACTTTGGCGCTGTCTTACAAATCTAGGTAGATTCCGAATGTTAAATCATTCGGATTCTGATCATTAAAAGAATAATGAATTTTAGGCTATAAATATATTTTTTGTGTTGTATGCTTGATGTCATATATTTTTAAATATAGGTTTGCATTTAAATAATATTTTTTATATTGCTTTCGAATAAAAAATTTGATTTAATGTTGATTTCCGATCAACTTCCGGTTAACAGGTCTGCACTGATAAATAGTTGATCTTCCAAAAATAGAAACGTGCATTTGATATCAGGTGTAGATTGACTGTTTGACTGATGACCTAACCTCACCTGTATCTTTACAGGTGACTATATATACATCATGAGTGATACAAGGAAAAAGAGATACAGCACAGGCATTCGAATGCGGTCAGACAACGGCGAAGGTTTTCATCGAAACTCGTCTGCTGCATACAACAAAACTGGTCGAAATAACAATCCTCAAAACTCGGTAAGAATAAGAAATGAACATTGTTGACAACTTAATATATATTTTACTTTGCATTAGTTTTACAAAACATCGAAGTTTAAAAAATGGTCATAAACTATACTATATTTAAGCATGACACACTGTCTGTTGTGTTTGGACCTGCACCAAGTCTGACCAATCTTATCATCAATTTTTAAACCCCTTTGAAAAAAATAAGATGACAGGAGTTTAAAAAAAAATCAGATTAAAAATATGGAGAACAAGAAGTCAGCATGATGTGACCTAATACTAATAATGGTATATGATGTCGATGACCACATGCAACTTCGAAGGCATGGTTACCATACATGTATTTTTTACCAGTTCATTTACATCAACAATTTGCTCAAATTTTTAATGAAAGAGCATATTGGGAGCTTTTTAACTTGATATTCTTGGTTTTCCCACTAACTCAGCATTTTTGCAGGTAACGGAAATAAAGCATATTTAAGCAAAAAATCATTTAGAACTTTCCTGAGTCCTCTGAAATTGCTCGCCCAATTTGAACCAAGTTTGGTAGGAATAGTCCTGGCATGGTTGGTCCTCATCACTTTTCTTAATTAAAGGAGTAGCAAATTAGAGGTATCTTCTGGATTTCACCTCTATTCCAATGGAAAATTTTAAACAAACCTGTCATATAATTTGAAGAAAATCAAAACAGCAGTGTGTGAAACAAAATTTTATGAGTAGATAGACAACTGAGCTGCCTTCAGCAAATTTATCATGGCCCAAAGGAAATGTTGATGGCCCCATCACTCAGCGATACAGGCAACATGGGTCCAGTCTGAAGGGGTTTCATTTTGAAAAATTTGAAGCATAATCCTGCATTCTGAGTGTCGTTTGAGGCCAAAAATAAAATTAGGTTTGTTTCTTGTTTCCCATACCCGACCAACTGTGCAAAAACACTGCGACCCTAAACTTTATTTTCTGTATATTGCTATCGTCTTCTTTTTTAGACATGGAAATTCTCCGGTACGATCCATAGTTTAGTTTAATGAGTTATTTTCCTTACTCATCACATAACAGAAATTATCGTGTCACGTAATATATTTATGAAAGCATGACGTCTACTAAAAAAAAAAGTAGCCGTCTGACTGACAGAGTCTGAAAAATATGGATAGCCTTTAGGAAATGGGAAACAAACATATTTTTAAAGTTGGCCTGAGCTATAAATAAGACCAAATTTTCATTAATTATATCCAACATTTTTACTTGGTTAGTACCACTGTAATGTCATCACTTTTTCATGTTGATTATAATATAATAATATCAAACCAATTTGTAGGTTTTCTTTATCTCATTCATTCTTTAAAAGCAAAAAAAAATACATTTGGTACCACTACAGAGTGTCTGAGGTGAAGTGGTTCCGAGAAAATCGGACACCATGACTTATGTGTCCACGAGAGACCCATTTACAAAAATAAATCTGCGAGCTATCCCTGGACCAATAATTCATGTATGGCTTAAAATTTGCAAATCCGGGTGATCATAATAAATTTAAAAAAGTCGAAATCGTAATGTAAACAGAGTTTACAAAACAGTGTTTTAATTTATATAGGACTCAGTCGCTCTTTACAACAAAAGATCACTACGGCAATATTGATCAGAAGCTTGAATGAAAGATGGTATAATATTCACTCTCTTCTTATCCTTTTGGATCTTTACAGAGGTGTGCCTTTCACGATCTGCTTCCTAAAAAAGTTGTGTATGCCACAACGGTTCATAGCGGTTGTTTCACAAAATGTTAGGTGTGTGCACAATTTTATAAATAGCGACTAAATATATCCTATAGGGGGTTTCCAAATGGGAGCTGATTTATTCGCTATCAAAATTGATAATTGATTAATTATGTGATGTAATAATTGATATAATATTGGAATATGGATTTTTCTATCACATTTTTTTTACTCCTTGAAAAATAGGCAGCAAGGAAAGGACAATAACAGGCGAAAATCGCCGGCTGCTGGCTTTTCACAACATCACTGTCCTTGCTTACAATTGAAACAACGGATACACGATTGTCAGCGGTCTAGCATTTGTAAATCTTTCATAGACCGAAAAATCTTCATAGGCAATAGGTCCATGATAATTACTGGGAAAGCCCGAGCCAATTTTTGATAGCCTCGGTCTATCGGAACACCGGGAATTTCGCATACTGAAACAGAAATCTGATTTAGTTTCAACAAGGACCAGAGGTGAATTTAATTAATATATTTAACTTATGTCTATTAGATTTCATTTACAGATGAATCTCGTTATGTCAAACTCAGTTTACTCGAAATTTTTGTGAAGTCTAATTATCCCCTTGCCAACAAAGTTGCGAAGGGATATAGTAACGCTACTGTCCGCCCTTCCGTAACATCCTTGTGAACACTCTAGAATCAACATCCTTCAATGGATTTTGACTAAACGTGGTACCGGTACATACTTAGTCCTTAGGAGAATCTGGAACCCTATTGATTTTCAAGGTCAAGGTCACTGGGTCAAATTTTTACTGCATAACATCCTTGTGAACATCCTTCAATGGATTTTAACCAAACTTGGTACATACTTAGTCCTTAAGAGAATCTGGAACCCTATTGATTTTCAAGGTCAAAGGTCACCAGGTCAAATTTTTGACACGTAACATCCTTGTGAACACTCAAGAATCAACATCCTTCTATGGAGTTTGTTCAAACTTGGTACATACTTACATGTAGTCCTTAAGAGAATCTGGAACCCTATTGATTTTCAAGGTCATAGCTCAAAGTTCAAGGTCACCGGGTCAAATTTTTACAGCGTAACATCCTTGTGAACACACTAGAATCAACATCCTTCAATGGATTTTGACTAAACTTGGTACATACTTAGTCCTTAAGAGAATCTGGAACCCTATTGATTGTCAAGGTCACCGGGTCAAATTTTTACCACATAACATCCTTCTGAACACTATAGAATCAACATCCTTCAATGGATTTTGACCAAACTTGGTACATACTTAGTCCTCAAGAGAATCTGGAACCCTATTGATTTTCAAGGTCAAAGATCAAGGTCACCGGGTCACATTTTTACCGCGTAATATCTTTGTGAACACTCTAGAATCACCATCCTTCAATGGATTTTGACCAAACTTGGTACATGCTTACAGTCTGTGCCAAAAACATTTTCAGCTACTAGCCCGAATAGCTAATTTTGAGGTTTTCTTCTATTTGTTTATATAAATTTCAGTAAAATTTCACTAGCCCGAACAAAATTTTACTAGTCTCGGGCATAGGGCTAGTGGCTAAAGGCACAGACTGTGCTTAGTCCTTAAGAGAATCTGAAACCCTATTGATTTTCAAGGTCAAAGATCAAGGTCACCGGGTCACATTTTTACCGCGTAATATCTTTGTGAACACTCTAGAATCACCATCCTTCAATGGATTTTGACCAAACTTGGTACATGCTTAGTCCTTAAGAGAATCTGAAACCCTATTGATTTTCAAGGTCAAAGGTCAAGGTCACCGGGTCAAAAAAAATTTACCGCATAACATCCTTGTGAACACTCTAGAATCAACATCCTTCAATGGATTTTGACCAAACTTGTTACATACTTAGTCCTTAATAGAATGTGGAACCCTATTGATTTTCAAGGTCACCAGGTCAAAATTTTGATGATGCATTAGCAGGTCTTCTGCAAATATCTTGCATAATTTCAAAAGGCAATGCAAAATAAGAATACTCTAAAGTAATTTTGTAATACCTGAGATCAGAAATAAAAAAAAAAAAAATAACAATAGCAGATTTTCACCCTGGCCCTAGAATTTTTTCCCCGCATACAACACTCTATAGCTCATAACTATGTTGTAATAGATAACAAGTCCCCCATTTTTGCATATAATGTGCTCAGTTGTATTTAGAACAAAGCAAGCTTTTTAAAAAAATAGGGTCACAGAGGTTGTTTTGTCAATATTAAGTTTTGAAGACAGTCAAGTGGCAATGGAGGTTTCGGATAATTTGTTTTAGAGCAGTTACTTTTCCATTACATTTTCCATTTAAAATGATGAAATACTAGCAACAATATCCATGCGCAAAAGATGCACAGGAACAATATCATCTAACCTCCAACCTCCTTAAATTAATTAATAAACCTGGCAAGGTGTCAAAAGCATGGACAGAACTCCGTTGTTTACCGTGTCAAGTGAGATTTATTTTGATAACTGTTCATTATCATTTGTAAAGAAAACAATTGGATTTCTTAATTGAAACCTTGAAGTGATAATTATAACAATGAATTATAATTTAATGATTAATTTCAAAGCGTTTGATGTCTTGACACCTTGTGTGTAGCGAAAACTCTGAAGCCATTAAACAGCCTGCTGTCCACAGCAATATCACTCATTTATTATGAAACAATATTCATTTAAAAATGATGAACACTCTGTTCAGAATAGCATTTCAACATTTTGTCAGGATGCCATCAGCTTTTACAACAGAATAATGAAAGATATTTTTTTTGTTTCTATTAAATGGTATTTATAGCTTTCTATGAAAGTTTGTTTTGTTGACAGTTTCATAATTTTTAAATACAGGGCAACACCATTATGTACTTCTACTTCTTCTACCAATTATTGACCTACTTCAACAGCTTGAAGATTCGAAAAAGACAAAATAATACATAAAATAAGTTTAAAAAATATATACAAAGCCGGCAGTGAATTTAAAGATTATATGAGGTAATGGCAGATGTATGTCTATGGTCCAATATGGTGTAATCAAATGCACGTTTCTTTTTTCACTTGAAGTTCCCTGGCAATTATTGAATCTATATTTGGTAAAATTCAGATCAATAACACCTCCTCAGAGAATTTTATTTTATTCACTTATTTTTTACATCAATACTTACGCACGTCTTAAAAATACGTACAAATGATTATTGACTGATAACGATAGTTTGCATCCACTTTTGTTAAACTTAACTGACAAGAGTTGCCTATCTTACTTAATCCCTCACTCCCCATAGTTCGAATTTCAGAATATAATCAGATGGCCAATTGGCCACCAGATACAAAATTTTAAAACCTACTTTGTCTTTGAGGGCTGAAGAAAACAATACTAATTTACTATTGTTTATCATCATGCTAATTTAAATTCAGGTAAATTCTAATAAAAAGATACAAAGGTCATGGATATATATTATTATATAACTTTTTCACCTACCGTCTTTTTGTGTCTATTAAACGCACTGGTGCATAGAACGCACCCCCTTTCCTCCCCAAAAAATCTGGGAAAATTCTAGTTCCTATCTATAGAACGCAGGAAATTCAGTAACCCGAATAATCCAGTCGCTACATTAATGCCTGGATGCATTCATTGATAAAATCCGTCAAACCGGAAATAGTAAATCGCTATGACTTATGGGGAATTACGACAAAAAAATTGTTAGTTTCGCGTATCATCAATATCAAGACATATTTGTTAATAAAATCTTTGTGATCATCATGAATAAAACCTTGTATAACTTGTATGTAAAGACTACCAAAGAAGACAAACAAAACCAAAGCTGTATGCAATACACATAGTCCTATCACATAGTACCTCGTGTGGCGATATTTACTATTTCTTTTATTATCTGATATTACTTTTTTTTT
>MJUT01060984.1:441394-452537 GCA_002080005.1 Gigantidas platifrons
TTTTTTTTATCTGGATTTCAAAACTGATTTCTGTCAGGGGACCTGGGATTTTTTTTGAAAAAAATATTTTAATGCCCTAGCTGACCGAAAAAAAAAATAGTTTTTGCATTGTAGCTGAAAAATAATTTATGCTGTCACCAGCTAGAAATGTTTTGTATGGAAAAATGTATTTCTGTTCTACATAATAGGAAAAACATTTTTGCTTTCCTTCCCATGAGATAAAAATATTTTGACTGAGGAAGGTTCTGAAAAAAAATTTACGAGCATAATGAAAATTCCAGCCCCCCTAAGAAAATGGTTGTTGCCTTACACAAGTTATTTATTTTTTACCCCTGTAAGACAGATTATTGTTTTATAAAATCAGTAACATGAAATAAAGAAGAAATAGCCCCCTTAGTTAAATGGTTCATCAGACTCCCTTACACATTTTTATCAGTTTGGAGCCCTTTTATTGAGGAAGGGGGTAAAATGCCATAGTCCCATTCTATAGCTGTTCTCAGCTTCTTCTTCCTTTGNACAGGTGTCCCAGTAAGTTCAATTATCTTTTCACACCTTGTTATACAATATACTGTCCTTGACCTTGTCAACTGCTAAAAATCGATAATTCAAACAAAGGTTCAATACCCAAACACAGGTAATTTCACCCCAGGAAAAAATAGATTGAAAAAAATAAAATATCACACCTCTGATAGCAAACATTTGACAGTTATTCCTGCATTCGTATGGACAATTAGTTCCGAACAACGACACCAATGTACACGTATGATTATTGACAAACATCGAGAATATTTACATACCTTTCAAAAAGGCAATGAAAAAGCAATAAATATAATTTTTATGCAATTTTATTTTAAATAACACATATATAATGAACACAATTAATGTTATTTGAACAATAATTCACCGATCATTGGGAATATTTCCGTCCGTGAACTCGAAGCTATGCTACCGGCAAGTCTCTGCGTGACCTGAAAAAAAGTGTCTGATACTTGCTCCTATGCATAAAACGCCCCCCACCTACAAATTATCCTTTTAAAGCTTAAGACCGCGTTCTATACGTACCTAAAAACGGTATGAAAATTTTGAAAAAAGGGGGGAGTAGAGAAAAAAAAAAGGGGGGGACAAAATCCATGCCCCATGCGCCTGTGCTTGGAATGACCGTAATTTACAGTTACGGTCATCAGCTTTACCCCAGTGACTATCGCATTTTCTAAAACATTAGCATTACAGATATGCTGTCTTAATGATTCTTAAAAAGATGCAATCAATAAGTTTGAAAAAAATACTGAATATCAAACTCTATAGATCAATTCAGAAAATATACAATTATTGGAGAAAAAGGACTGACAAAAATTTCAGCTAAGTGTCGTTTACCCAGCAATTTGGGGTTCATGAGTCATAGTCATATAAAAATTAGCTGAATGTCATAAGACTCCCATTATGTCACAACATTAAGATATATAGGTTTATAAATGTCTTGATGCCAATTTCTTTGTGCAATGTTGATACATTTTTCATTAACTAAATATAAATCAGCTGATCTTAATTTTTATGCATGAGTGACTCTGCTTACAACAAATCATATCTATACGTTCAACATAATGTAATGAACAAACCAATATATTCGGAACACCTCTAATTGGAATACCGGATATTAAAGATAAGTTATATTTAGACAGCAGTCACCCACCAGAATTCGAACTGTCAAGACGTACGTTGTACAACTGCCATCCTTGATGACAGTTCACCGGTGACCAAAGACCTGGAATGTATGATTCAGGTATACACACACACATTATTTATTACATTGGTGTCAGAAGTCGGCACGATCCTACTGATTTTCCAGAATTTGAAACTGATTTTGATTGACAGATCTTCGCGCCAATTTTCATTTTTTTTTCCGGGAAAGATTTTTTTTTCTCTTCTTTTTTCCCGCAAAGATATATGGCGCGTTGTTGTATTTAATGGCGTGTTGATCTATTTCAGGTCACATATTCCATATTTATTTTCCAGATTGTCCATTATTTCTGGATTTATTTTTCTTTATTGACCCCCCTTTTTATATAAATTATTTTCCCTTGTTCTTTCTACAGCTCTGTGCGTCAGATCTTCTGATGTCATTGCTGTCGTTGGAATATTATTTATTTGTATTTTGATTTGTTATTTTGGACAAGATGTGTGATATTTTTCACAAACTTGTCATTGTATTGACAGATTTACTGATTATTGTGTGAACACTTTTCATTAATATTACTTATAAATTGAAAGTGTTGTATATACATACATATAGACTGGCATATATATCCTGAACTAGGATATTTTTGTCATTTTGTGAAATTTTTCAATTACAATTGTACATATTTTTGTTTCTGTCAGATTTTTTTTGTTTTTGCCAGTAAAATTTCTCACATAGATTTTTGTCATAGTTGTGTGCGACAGATCTTCTGATGTCACAGCTGTGTCAGTAATCCTTTTTTTTTTTTTTAGCAATTTTTTGTGTCAGACCTTCTGATACAACTGCTGTTTTCAGGAAAACACACTGGTGATTTCCATGTCAGAATTTTTGAACGACATCGTTTTGTCAAGTTTGTAAAAACAAGCTTATTTATTGTTTTTCAAAGTGCTGAGAATACTGAGAAACAGTTAATTATTTTCATACATTATTTATTGTAAATATTTACCATTGCTACATGTTTTTGTGCTGTATTTGTGTTTATAATTGCAAAGTACGTATTTTTGTTTGAATTTTTCTGACAAATATCTTGCTACATTTTGTGCGACAGATCTTCTGTCGTCAATAAACTGATAGAAAACAAAATGTTTGTAAGGAATTGGATATATTTGACATATAAATTTCCTGTGAAAGCCTTTAGTGGATTATAACAATGTCTGGACCATTAGATATAAACACAGCCCATATGGAAGAACTGCAATCACTAAAGGGTATAGGTGAAAAGTCAGCACAGAAGATCATCAAACGAAGAAAAGAGAAGGGCGCTGATCTTACTTTTGAAGATTTAAAGATGATGACTGATATCCCAAACACTATCTGGGACCCACTGATTAAAAATGGTATAATAACCATAGAGTTATCAGATGAAACACCTGTACACCAAACAAATGCTTCTACAGTTGAGATTGGAAATGTAGACCAGATTAATAAAATGATGGAGCAAATACAGTCACTACAGAAAAATGTTGTAAGAATGGAGAAAGAAAAAGATCTGATGAAATTAGAATTTGATCATAAGTTGAACTTCATTGACTTCAAAATACAACTGAAGAATAAAGATCATGATTATATGAGACAGCAAGATGATTTGGAAAGAAAGTACAGAGAGAATATATCAAAGATAAAAATGGAAGCAATGGATAAAGAATATCAGATATTTCATATGATTGAAGAAAAGGACAATGAAATTAGAAAACTAAAATTAAGGGAAAATACCCAGATAGACGACATATTTTCAGAGTCTATGGAAAGGTCAGCAATACATAAAGCTGAAAAAAGTTCACCAGAACACGAACAGATAAGAACAAATGGACCTTTGCCACCAAGGTTAAATACATATGATGGAAAAATGGACTGGCGTCTATATCTTCTCCAGTTTGAACGTATTTCTAAGAAATATAAGTGGTCGGAGGAAGATAAATTAGATAAGCTTATTGAATGCTTGAGAGATAGGGCACTTAAATATTTCTCCACCAGATCTAAAACAGTCCAGAATGACTATCAAGCCATGTGCAAACAGATGGAAGAAAAATTTGGCAGGAAAGATCTACCAAATGTTATCAGACGACAGCTTCAGGAATTACGTCAACTACCAGATGAATCTCTCGAGTATGCAGAGAGAGCTCAAGACCTTGCATCTGACGGATACCCAGGAACACCAGAGAACTTCATACAAATTGTTGCTTCAGATGCTTTCTTGAAGGGTTGTTTGGATAAGAAAGCTGCACTTGTAGCCATGGATAAGGACCCTGTGGATCTTGACAGAGCACTCCAATATGTTAGAAGTGCTATTACAAACCAAAGAATTATACTTGGTTTAAAAAAGACTGAGGTAAAGAGAGTTACTCTTCAGGAGGCAAGTGAACAATCGGAATCATATGATACAGGTAGTCCCAAACAAGCAATTATCAGAACAGTGTACAAGAAAGGTACTACAGAGCCCGACATCAGCAAGTTTGATGCTAGATTAAGGAAGATAGAAGAGGATTTGAGAGATACGAAAGTCAGTCTGATGCAGATTATTGATTTGTTGAGAAGTCAGAATCATGATAATAGGCAGAGACCACCTCAAAGACAAGCAAGTCCAAGACGCAGTCCAATGAGATATGGTGATTGCTACAATTGTGGTGAGCCGTGACATTTCAGTGCAGAGTGTGGACAACCGAGACATAGATCACCTCAAAGGTACGATCCAATATCAAGATCACCCATTCCGGAATCTGATAGAGGTTCTTTAAACTTCAAGGGACTGAAGCCATAGGCCAACCTTCAGTCCATCAGCTTGACAACGGTAGGCCCCCAGGAAAAATAAAAGTAAACCTCTATAAGACAAAAACCAACATTAAAGATTTAAAGACACTGTGTATTCCAGTATATGTGAATGGGAAAGAAACGCTTGGTGTGGTTGATACAGCGGCTCAGGTAACTGTACTGAAAAGATCTTTGTTTGAACAAATTGTTCCTAGGCCAAAAACCACCACTACAATAGTTCTGAAGGGAATAGGAAATTTCTCTGAGATGGATGCTCGTTTAGTACCAAATGTTTGTTTTACAATTGGAAAGTCAACTATAAAATGGGACGTGGTTGTAGCTGACATTGAAGATTATCTCATACTAGGTATAGATTTTCTTGAGAATCAAAAAGCTATCATCAACTTGACCGATTATTCCATCGAACTGAGAGGAGAAAAAGTTCCATCTATGGTGTTTTCTACCATTGAGAAACAACAAAACAAAGTTTATAGAGTAAAGATGGCAAGAAAAACCATCATACCGCAACATACTGATCGAATATCGCATGATGAGGAGAAAGTACAAGACTTGAAGGAAATAGAAGAAGGGTTGCCATTCCATCTGAGAAACCTATTAAAAAGATCACAAGAAAACATTACACCACAACAGTCCATCCAGTTAGCTACCTTGTTACTGAAATTGCAAGATATATTTTCTAAAGATGATCTAGACATGAGTGCGCCAGATCTTCTGGTGTCTCCTAAATAGAGTGATCATTATTCTGTGAGTGCGTCAGATCTTCTAATGTCTCAAACAGGCAACAATCAAGGTTCCTCGAGTGCGTCAGATCTTCTGATGTCTCAAGGGGCTGTTGACAGGAAAGATACACAAGGTAGTTTTGGTATTGATGAGAAAAGAATAATAACAAATTTAGAAGAAGTAATTCATGACAACCCGGTTAACTTGGATGAAACATTTCTGTACACTGTAGACAACGGAATAGACTATGCAGGATCATTTTTGTTTGTTGCTCAAGGTCAAAGGCGAGCGATAAAACGACCAGTGTACCTTGATGATTTCCCAGAGTAGAATGCAAATTTTCGATATATGTATATATGTTTTTATTCGTGCTTGTATTCTATCGTTCCTGCTTCATATACACACACATATATATATATATTTGTGCTTACTTCTTCAATAATGAACATGTACCATAAATGAGCTGCTTTCATTTGTACATTTGTTTTATCAATGTTTGTGTGTTTATATGTGTATATATTATACATAATGGACAAAAAGTGTTTTTATTGGACATAACAGTAGTTAATTTTGATTATAATGACATTTAACGTGTTTGACGTCTCCAGTCACGTTTGAACACCAATTACTCATATTCCACTACTATACCGTATCATATACATCAATTCTATGAAAGAGGGAGGAATGTAATAAACAAACCAATATATTCGGAACACCTCTAATTGGAATACCGGATATTAAAGATAAGTTATATTTAGACAGCAGTCACCCACCAGAATTCGAACTGTCAAGACGTACGTACAGTTCAGTACGTACAGTTCACCGGTGACCAAAGACCTGGAATGTATGATTCAGGTATACACACACACATTATTTATTACAATATCATAATACCTTTTTAAGTTAATTGGCAGAATCTTGTTTATTGTTGTTTTTATTAGAAATAAATAATGTGATAGAAATGTTGCCAATAATAAAAAGAAAAAACGACAAAGGTAAACATCAACCTTGCCAATGAACAACTAAAAACATAAATTATGTTGTCATTTGTTATTAATTACATCCTACACCTGCAATGGACCATAGGTTTTTTTTAAATGAATTTTTGTTTACTTACTTTATCTCTATTTACACTTTTGTTCATGTACATATACTTGACCAAAGATATTTTTATGATGTTTAATTTCTTACTTACCTTACATGTACTTTTGTTAACATTTTTTAAAATACATTATTAATCTGATGATCTGGCGAGAACTTGACACCAAATAATTTTGTTTTATGATGTGTAATTTCGTACTTACCTTATATTCATTGTAGATGGTGTACAGGTATCCATTTAATCTGTGAAAAGTTCACAAAAACTTCCTCAACCCTGAAAATACATGTTTAATTATGATATAAAGTGACAATGTACATGTAACTGCATCATTGTGTATTCACAAAAACTTCCTCAACCCTGAAAATACATGTTTAATTATGATATAAAGTGACAATGTACATGTAACTGCAACATTGTGTATTATGTTTTTATCTATAAGATGTCTAGGTAGAACCAATTATACAGTACTCAGATAACATTATGTATCTGTACATAAATGTTATATATCATGTTAGTTATGTAAACAGACACATTGATAAAACAACAACAGGTCGTTTTCTCAGTATTTTTGTATTGTTTTTGTGTTTTGATAGAATACAAATTACCATAGAATGAACAGTTATGACAGAGTAAGAAGAATTGTACAAGAAGAAGGCAGAACAGCAAGAAACCTTGTCATCTATAATGTCCCTGTAGAACAAAGAAGATCTGGCTCTGGTAAGAAATTAAACATACAGATACTGTATTTTTCAGACTAAAACATTTGGCTTTTTACCTAAAAGTGATGGGGTTTGGGTTTCTTTTAGCAATATTTTAGTAATGGCATGGTCTTGATGTAAGCGTTAAACCCTATAAAAACCCATGTACATGTACACAGGTAAGTGTCTGAAGCCTCAAAAAGTATATAATATGTATCAGGGCACAAACCCACATCAGTGATGTTTGGCTTGTTGTCAGAAGTCGAAGACTTAAACCACTCAGCCGAACTTCAAAATATACTGTGAACAAATAATAATAATGTCGTCACAGCAGTTTCTTGTACAGATGTAAATGATATGGGACTATTTTATAAGTAAGAATTATAAACTTCAGTGAAAATTTAGGCTAAGATTAAGATTAAATGCAAACATCGTTATCTTAACCTCAGATAGGTTGTAACCTTGCATACATGTAGCTGGAAGTAAACGTTTGGGTCAGTACATCATAGTTTACAACTAAATTTATCTTGGATAACTTGAATACTGTATTGATTTAAAGTAAAATTGTTGAATCCTTTTTACTTCGACTCAAGATTCAATTGTAGATATTTAAGTAATATAACACGACTTTTAACAATATTTCTGTTATTAGTGGAGGAAACAGGAGTACATGGAGAAAACCATCGACCATCAAATACTAACTTTCAAACTTGATTTCATACATACAATTACATGTACTGTTTGAAGTACTCCTGTGTGTGTGAGGGGATGGGGGGCTAGGTAATAGGCACTGGTTGCTGTTTTGTCATACAGGTGTTCTTTGAGTATTTTTGTGGAAATTCTTTCTGAAATCAAAATTTGAGAGTGTAATATATCTTTTGTTAATGACAATTGCGATGTGTCATAATTGAAGAACTAAAATCCCTAACTGGTATATTACATGTAACTGATATATATCCCACAGGAGATGTACTGGTGTACATCAAGTTTTTAAAATTCTTCAATATCCTAGTTTATTCTAAAATTCATACAATAGAGCTCAAGAAAATATGGTCAAACTCAATAGAAATAGAGTGATGTATTGTTGTTTAACTTGGGCAATTTTTCAGCTATATCATGGCGATAACAAGTTAATTTTCAATGAGATGATGATAAGGTCCCCTTTGTACTAGACCAACACACTTCAATAGAAATAGAAGAAAACAAATTGATGTAAAATGAAAAATTCATGTAATGGTGTAATCTTTATCACAAACGGTAATACATGAACACCCACTACTGTCAAATTCATTTCCTCAACATGACATGTAGCAATTTCCACAACCAAATTAATGTAATTAAAAAAATTCTCAATTCCCAAATTTCCATGTGATCTCTATGACACCAATACACGATTCCAATTTTAAATTGTAATGTTATAAAATTAGTTAATTAATTCTATGGAGATTTGGTCAAATTAGATTTCTGTATTGATTTCGTTGGGTCAGTATAATTCTGTAATACTTTGCCATCTATCATTAATTAATGTTCTCTGTATATATTCACAAGTATATTGGATAAGCAAATTTGTTTTATTTTTGTGATTTGATATAATTTCCTTCATGAAAAAGAAAGGTTAGTTTATAATATTATAGATCGCTTGTCCTACTTTCTGTTTCGTTAAACAATATCTACGGTACATATATTTTTTAACAGTTGTGGCTTTAATTGTTTTTTCCCTCATAGATTATCAATTGTACGGTACATTGTACTTACAAATTGCAAGATCATGCTATGCAATGTAATACATTAGTTCCTCTCTTTTACACGTTACATTGTATGTAAAGTCTACCATAAAAAAAAGATTTCAGTGTTACACCGACTTGCGACAAAGTGTACTTGATATAATATTATGTTCTTAAGTTGGTATGTTACTTGAAGAACATTTATTGGATTCTTCAGGAACTCAGGGGTTCTTCCGGCAATAAAATTGATTGCCATGAAGCACATTGTTTACCTTAAATATTGTTAATAGTGGTGCAATATTCATGTAATCCGTCCATGTTTGGTTTTATCCTACTTCTCGCTGTATGAGAATTTTAAATATGAGAACATGTACTGTGTCGTACCAACCATTTTATAGAATATTTACCTACTTATGGACTTCTTTGCTGCAGCTCACATATCCAGCAAGGCTTCTTATTCTGACTGATATTTCATGACATTTGTATGCAGAAGACCACATTAAATTTTGTACTTACATACATGTAAAAATAAAGACATTTCAGGGCAAGGATTTCCTGGCAGAAAGCGAACTCTTTCACAGAAGGACCAACAACAAAGGCCACTGGTAAAACCACGCCCATCATCTTTAGAGGACCAATCGATATTGAATAAACAAGATTTGACCAGATCTCCAAGATCAGATGGCGGGACCAGGAAAACTGATCGTAGAGCTAGATATTGGAAATTTCTGTTTGATAATCTCCAGAGAGCTGTTGATGCTATTTATGAAACATGTGAACAGGATGAAAGTGTTGTTGAATGCAAGGTAAATTTATATACATGTATTATATAATTGATAGTTATAACAGGTGTTTGATAGCTATGGGAAACAGATGAGACATGACAGAATAGGGTAGAAGGAATTAAGACCTCAAATCTATGTAAAATTTCATAAATTTGGAAATTACCAAAAAATGTAGATTTAAATATATGGTTCAGTTATTCATACTCAAATATAACAAAGAAATCTTATAAGTTACAAGATATGGTGATTGTTGTTTAACACCATTTTTTCAGCTATATCATGGCAAGAACAATTAACACAAGATAGAAGTCTCTGTCAATTACAAACACTTTGTTATTTACAAATTTAATTAATTGATTGTCAACTATTCAAGTAACACTCTTTCAAAGCATAGCCATAGCTGTTAACAACTATAACAGTATGGGATAAAGTTTGTCAGTGACTTGCGACAGGTCGGTGGTTTTCTCCAGGTCTTTCGGTTTCCTCCACCAATAAAACTGACTGCCACGAGATAACTGAAATATTGTTGAAAGTGCATTAAATGCCATAACCCCTAACCCTGTTAATATCTTTTAAAATCTGGACGATAAAACATATAGGATTTAACCGACCGTGTTGTAGAATTTCCATGTTTTTAGTTACATGATATACACAGATAATGTAATTAGTTAATGTATTGTTATAGGAGGTGATTATGATGCTGGAGCAAAGTACAAATGATTTCAAATCCCTGATAGAAAGAATGCATAGGATGAAGGCATATGATGATGCAACTAGAGAGGGAGACAAGTAATTAAAACTGAAAAAGAGGAAAGGGGGCGGGGCACTGCAAGATTATATGATTTTAAATCTTTGATAGAAAGTATCTGATGCTTATTTTATGCTATTAGAGAGGAGGAATAATGTCCCATAGTATTGCCAACATATTACTCTGTATCACTAGCTATTACCAGTATTAATTAAACTGGGACCATGAGTATAAATAGCTGTGGGCGGAGCAAGCATTCAGATTGTTCTTTATTTTGGCCATGGTTATCGCGAGGAGAAAAAATAAATGATGCATAGTTTCACAGTTACTTTTGGAACAAAATATTTGACAGGCATGATCACTAGAGTTCCTCCCTACGAAACTTTCAGTCTTATTAAAAATAATATTCTTCATCAGTCTAAAAACTACAAATATCGCTTCGAAAATTCAAATTTCTGAGGTATGTGACCTTTAGGTCACGTTGGTCATGTGACATACAGTTTCATAAATATGCTGTTCATTTCAATGGGGATTTTGTTTATAATTCCATGATAAGCTCCTCCCACAAATTTTGTCCGTTGGCACTACCACAAATGCCGCTTTAAGTAATTTTTATTACATTTCATACTTTGTAAGATTGCCACATTTGGAGGACCAATCAAATTGTAGAGGTAACATACCTGTTTACCACTACGATTTCAGCGTAGTTTCTACCACTTTTGATCCCTAAATTACGCTCTACACCCTCATAAGTTATTTCTACACCAACAAGTTGCAAAACTGGGGAAAAAAAATCGCCAGAAAGTACTCTTGTTTCTTATGGTAGATATCCGAATGCAACACTGAATCTTTGTCGTTTGAG
>MJUT01060984.1:488772-511709 GCA_002080005.1 Gigantidas platifrons
AGGAATATATTGAGATGCCTGTACCAAGCCAGAAGAATGAGTGGTCATGTGTATATGTGTTTTAATGAGTGGTCATGTGTATATGTGTTTTAATGAGTGGTCATGTGTATATGTGTGTTAATGAGTGGTCATGTGTATATGTGTTTTAATGAGTGGTCATGTGTATATGTGTGTTAATGAGTGGTCATGTGTTAATGAGTGTATATGTGTGTTAATGAGTGGTCATGTGTATATGTGTTTTAATGAGTGGTCATGTGTATATGTGTGTTAATGAGTGGTCATGTGTATATGTGTTTTAATGAGTGGTCATGTGTATATGTGTGTTAATGAGTGGTCATGTGTATATGTGTGTTAATGAGTGGTCATGTGTATGTGTGTTAATGAGTGGTCATTTGGCTAATTACTTACATTTTGTGCAATATGTAAGCTACGATAACTTCTGAAATTGTAACATTCATTTTGACTTAAACAGCTGATTTATAAAAAAAAAAAAGAAAAAAAAAAGGATTTATATGATGTTACAACCCTACCCGTCAAATACTCTTGATTAATTTTTATTTTAGAAACCATAAACTATTCAGTTTTGACTATTTGAAAGATTTGTAATAATATTTTAGATGTTTAGAATTGAATTGTAAAATCACTGATAAATTATTGTAAGATAATTACAGTAAAAGCTAAAAACTCTTTAGGACAACTACTTTATACATAATAAACAGGTGTTTGGATTAGACAGGTAAAATTGAATAAGGTTTGAATTAATTTGTAGTTTGCTTTATATTTGATTTTCCTTTAATCTCATATACATTGTACATAGATTTGACTTTTTTGTACTGTTTTGCTGGAGTTATTTCCCTTAGTCCAATGTTTTGACAGATGAAATCAGATTTGATGGCATTTTTACGACAACACAAGTAGTAATACATTCCAGAGAAACAGCAGGAAATAACAGATACCCAGTAGTCTGCATAATTCTATAGATATGTCATTTCTTTTTATTTCAACAAATTGCAGTTTGTTTGATAATTGTAAGTTTATCACTGAATATATAGGAAGCTACATGTAGTCAAGAGATTACCCAGACTTTGAGAAGTAACATTCATATTTTTTATATTTTATGTTTTGTTTCTGATAAATATCATCATAATTTAAGTCAATGCACCTTTCAATGCATGTAATATGATGGTTTATGATTCAAAATTTTGATATATTTATGAAATAAAATATATACATTTGTAGTTGAATAGACCACCGGGGAGGTATCAGTCTCAATGCTACAAAAACTTGGACTAAGTTTAAAATTCTTATTTTTGTCTCGCCTGTGACGAAAGTCTCTGAAGGCTAGACATAGGTATTGCTTTTCTGGTGGCAGCAATGGCATTAACAAAGTCAAGTTTTTTTGATTAGGTCAGTTTCTTCATTACCATACAGCCTAGATTCTTGATACTTCGTCCACACATTATATTGATCATGATACACATGTCAGTCAGGCATGTGTCAAATGACATTGACCTCATTTCCACAGTGTACTCACTTTGTTAAATTTACCTAGAGTTTTGGTGATTAGGTCAGTTTCTACAACTTAGGTTCACCCTATTTGGTCTACTTGTTGATGATGGAGCAGGTACAGTTTCACGGTACATTCATTTAATTTATTCTCTGAAATTCTACCAAATTGTCCCCCTCAAGAAAGGTCACTTTTTCATTGCAGAACAGATGGCGTTGTAAGGGGTGGGGGGTGTGATGTGAAATATACAAGTAATGCCAACGAAAAATTCTACAGACAAAGAGGATGTTATGGATTAATCATCAAATGTAAACCTACAAACAAAATCTTCCTATTTTCTTATTGAAATTCCCATGTCTTATTTACGTTATTTGTGTTTGTTTACGTATAGCGGTGTCTAGCACATATTGTATTGTTGTAAAGAAGTAAGTTCTTTGGATTGTCAGTTGGCCAATGTCATACAAAAACCATATTTAAACATATAAATTTAATTAACAAAATATAAGAAATAACCATAAAACAAATGATATATGTAATGAAATTGTCTACACAATAATACAATATTCACAACACTGGACATAAACGATATTCATTCAACACACTGAACAAATATGGTATTTATTCAAAACACTGAATAAATACAATGCATATAAATGGTATGCATATTATAGCCGGAAATATACCATCTAGCACACACGTATTTCTGGTATGGTTAAACGTTGCAGTACTGTAGAAATTCACAAATTGGACTGGGTTGTTCCCCTTGGATAATTTATAAATACGGACGGATTTATTTCACATAAATTGTAGATTTGAACTGATGACGAGGACACTAGAATGATTAAACTATCGCTTCACTGTTGTATCCAGCGAACCATGACTAATATGACTGCATAAATCAAATGTGTTCAGCACGGACTTCATGTTGTAATATTTACGGACTCTTATATTCCAACTTTATGACGGCATCTTAACGATAATAATATCACCTATACTGGGCGTTGTGACATCAATTTATGTACACCAAAATCGGTACCATTTCAATACAGACACCATTTACACGGCTAACAACTTTGCTACAAGCATACCAACAACCAGGCATAAAAACCCCTGAGTGTAATGAACCTTTGCCTATGAATATCCATGTCCTGAATTTGACAATTATAATACTCAAACTGCATGTTCCTCACAAAGCGTGTGCTTCACGCTGAAACCATGTGCCGACTGACAATATATCTCACCTGGGCAATTTATACAGTGTGCGATCACGAGATTTATGAGTTTACCTGTTGGGTCTGTTTGATTTGAATTTACCTATTCGGTCTGTTTGATTTGAATTTACCTGTTCGGTCTGTTTGATTTGAAAACATCACCGGCGTCTAGGAAAAATGAACATTTTAAATTATCCAGTATATAATATATTAATACATAATGCAAGTTCGTTACAATTGTGTTTTTGTTTTGTTTTTCTTTATCTTGTGTACCCTATGTTGCCAGTTTCTCTGGATTTTCCCCTTTTTTTTATTGCCACTTCAGTATTCTCTAACATTTATTCAATATGTGTATTGATCATACCAGGAGGAAGGCAATCAAAAAGTATGTTATATTTTGTAACAAAATTTCAAAAAAATCGTAAAAACTGACAAGCTGATTGTCATCTATGTTATAATGGATATGATTTATGTCATGTGATACTTTTTATGACAGCATTTTAATATTGCCATAAAAATACAAAATATGATATAATCTTTCCAATTTCACACTTGGACATCCAGCTGTATTCTGTACATGTTTAATAATACAGTAATTATAGCCGTTTGCCCAAGTTAATAATTTGAATTTTGTGGACTATTAAGAGAAGGACCTCTGTTTTGATGTTGTAATAAAACTGGTAATTTTGATGATATCTTGAATTTTATTTATACAGCTGGTTTTTTTTTTTGTAGAAAGTTTTTATATTTGTGAATTTTGACTAGGGAGAAAAAATTAACATAAAGGAAAGTAATCCAAAATTATGAAGTTTTTTCAGTGGTTTTGTTTCAAATTATTGTGTTGATTTTCTTTTTTCATGACAACTATTGTATATACAAATAAATAGAAAACACCGAAGGGGCAATNCATAAAAATGATATTTAACCATTTTCTGAATAAAGAAATTTAAAATCAGCAAAGAAAGTTTAGTCAGATATCAACTATTAAAAAAATTGATATTATGGTTCTAAATTTGCTATTTCATGTTAACTTTGCCAAAGAAATAAATATATTAAGACAAAGTAGAAATACAACTTCTTATATTAGATATTCATGTTGTGAAAATTGAGGGCTACGGACTCTACATTGATACTAAAACAGAAAATTCTGCTCCAAAATTTTAATAAATGTGTGGTTTCCACAATTTTTTCTGCAGTAACTCTTTTTTGGACATACAATATATGGAAGAAGATGTGTTAAATTTCATGACTGAATAAAGCTTGTAAAGCTTTACAAAAATAGGGCCTACGGACTCTACATAAAATAAGCACTTTTCATAGTAATTTTTTGGATAAAATATAGTTGATTAGAAGATGTTAATAAGATTTTTCTGGTTTATAAATCTCTTAAATGATAAAATTTACTTATTTAGTAACTCCATTAACTACTCTGTATTTCTAATCATACAGATATAACTAACACCCCTTAAAAAAAGAAAATATCACACATGGGTGGTGAGACTAATTCAGCAATAAATCTGTCAATTGTCAGTCAAATTTCAATCTGTAAAGTATGGCTTGAAGTGCAGAAAGTAAACAACCCCATAGTAAATTATTTAAAGCTTGTGATCAGATTTTCTGTTGTTAATAAACTAAGAAAAATCATTGTTTTAGATTTGACACAAATCACACCCTAAAAACATGATATATTTTGACTTCGAAGCCACATTTTGGATGACAAAATCAGAGCAATTGTGTAATGTGATAGTGTTTTAGAAAGCTTAGAGTATAAACTTTTAAATGAGACCACACTCAGTCTTATATCTATGAAGATGTAAAAGATATCTGTTTTTGAATGTAGCTAGTAGTGAATTCCAACCTGATTGTGTTTCAGCCGTTATGTCATGTGATACTTTTTATGACAGCATTTTAATATTGCCATAAAAATACAAAATATGATATAATCTTTCCAATTTCACACTTGGACATCCAGCTGTATTCTGTACATGTTTAATAATACAGTAATTATAGCCATTTGCCCAAGTTAATAATTTGAATTTTGTGGACTATTAAGAGAAGGACCTCTGTTTTGATGTTGTAATAAAACTGGTAATTTTGATGATATCTTGAATTTTATTTATACAGCTGGTTTTTTTTTTTTTAGAAAGTTTTTATATTTGTGAATTTTGACTAGGGAGAAAAAATTAACATAAAGGAAAGTAATCCAAAATTATGAAGTTTTTTCAGTGGTTTTGTTTCAAATTATTGTGTTGATTTTCTTTTTTCATGACAACTATTGTATATACAAATAAATAGAAAACACCGAAGGGGCAATAAAAAACTGGCAAACCAGAGAAACTGGAAACACTGGGTACACAAGACACAAGGTGAAGGCAAACAAAATAAAAAAACATACCACTATGCTCAAACAAATACAAATAATGTAAATAAGACATAAACTCTCCTACCAACAATTAGAGATAAAAACGAACTGAGAGGCCCAATGGTACAAAAGGTAATTGACTTGCTGTAGTGGTCTAAAGCTTTCACCAAACATTAGCCCTTTATGTTCTTGTTTCAACTTTATCAGTTTTGAATTGATGTCGCAGGAGTTTTTCCATTATTTTAGTTAAGCTATGCAATGGTAAATGATTGGCCAAATGAAAAGTAAGTTAAGGTTTTACGTATCAATACAAGTTATGATGAGTTTAGTACAGAGTCTGAGATACTTTTAGCAATTTACTTTGATGAATCCAGAAGACATTTCTGAAAATTTTGGTTAGGTCCACCATTGTAGACTGACAGCTTTGGTGAGTCCAGGTTAGGCGAGTTGCAAGGATCCCTGTTTGGTAGTGATTTGAATTAAATTTGATGTAGTAGGTGTGTGTGTGTGCCAAAATATACCTATATAAAGTACATTGTACAGTGTAATCTTAAATGAATAATATTATATCTCAAGTAAATTTCCCAATGATATGCATTATAAAAATCTGATGATATCTGTAAAATTACTTTATAAATCATGTAATGACAAGATAACAATGATGGTAGAAAAAAATAGATGTAATCTTTCTTATTTTTATATATTCATGACTGACTTTGTTATAGTACATTTTTGTATATATATTTTAATGAGTTGGAGAAACCAGTGTTTTTATTTACATCTTTAGTTTTCAATGGTAGTGCAGCAAGGCAGAAAAACGATTATATTGACATACAATAAATGTGTGAAATTTAAATATTTGCAAAATAATATGTTTATATCATGCAGCTGTCAATGCAGGATAATTAAAGAAATTTTATGTGACACAAAAATCAAATGAAGAACATGTCATTTTAAAAAATAATCTGTTATATGCCCTTTTTATTGCTTTATGAGCATTTAAATACTCCTCCATGTTATTAAGCAAAAAAAACTTTCCAGGGAAAGATATGTTGGTTAGGTTAGGTAAGCACATGCCTATAGAGGATACATTTCAGAGCGGAAATTTTGGGGGATTTATTGCATAATGGGCTCTGACTTTTTGGCAGAAAAAAAAATGAAACATTTTGATGTCAGTCATGCATTTTGTTTTCTTTTTTAATTTACATTTTTATATTACAGAAAAGAAATGTTGTTTTTAAACTTAATGTTCAGGTATGGGATAAGAAATGAAAATTTTGTTGATAATGAAATTACTTTTGGGGGTCTGTAGCATATTGGACTATTATTGCAGAAAATTTGTTATTATTAAATGATGTGGTTAGGGTATATATTCATCAAGATTTGTATGCAGAGACCATTGTATGATTATTATATAATTACATTGTGAAATATTTCAAATACATTTTTACACCTCGTAACAGTTGATTCAGATTTAAATATGTTGTTAATGCTGCAGACAGTGCTATATTTGTCCCCCGACGCTTCGTCGAAGGGGACTATAGAAATGGGTGTCGTCCGTCCGTGTGCATTTTGGTTTCCAGATGATAACTTGTGAATGAAAAGTCAGATTGAAGCTAGGTTTGGTATGTAAGTGTATCTCATGAATATCTAGGTCAAGTTCGATAATGATGATTTTTCGACAAATCTAACCAGAGTTACTCCCCTTTTTTTATTTCAAAATGGTCCTTGGATGTTCCCCTTACAGAATTATGAGTGATACAGGCTCCCCTGACCCTCTAGTTTACAGTAGTTTCAAAATTTAATCTTACGATGTAACCTTGGCGTCGGGGGACCAGTGGCCAACGGCCTTTTATTTACCTCACTAATATACTGTTTGTCTTCACATTATGTGAATAGAAAATGAATTTGAAGTTTAGTGGCCAAAACAAGTAGCCAGTTATTATAGTATGTGAAATAAACCAGATTCAAGCTTAGATCAGAAAATGGGTGTTCTTTCAACAATATTTCAGTTAAATCATGGTGGTCAGTTTTATTGGTGGAGGAAATCAGAGTACCCTGAGAAAACTATTGACTTGTGCATCAGTGATGAACTGTATCACATAAGGTTGTTTCTAATACACTGGAGAACATGCTACCCTTTTTGGTACAGTAGTCCCCCCCCCCTTACCGTAATTAGGCCACAAGACACAACTTCTGTAATTAAAAAATGAGCTGATAAGAAGAATGGCCTCTCTTAAGCTTGTATTATAATATCTCATGATCAGTACATCTGATATCTGGCCTGATAAGAGGGTATGACTTTTGATGAGAGGGATCTTATAAGAGGGAGAATAATTATGTTTAGATACATACCAAATCATTTTCTAAAATATCACTACAATAAATTCCTTTAGTGTTGCATTTAATTTCATAAAAACTTAATGTCACTTCGCCAGAGCAATTTATGCAGGTATCGCCGTTTGGAAAGGAAAACACATCTAGACATCAGGGTAATTTTTACGTCATGAAAACATCCTTCAAAAAATCTGTTAAAAATGGACGTCTGCTGTTGCTGAAAATGACACTAAGTCAATCAATTTTGTAACTGTAAGTGAACAAGTTTACCAAATACTTATCGACATTCTGTGGATTTTCTTTTGGAATACTTAGCTTTCTCCACCATTAAATGTGCATAGTTGCCATATACACTGATAACCAGGTATTTCTGTTAAAAATACTGTGGTCTAACTTCAGTGAATCCCAACAGAACAACCACTGTGATTGCTGGTGCTTTTATGAGACGGGCCGTATTATGTGATTGGGTATGGCGGGCAGGCGGTATCGTCCACACAGGTTTCCGTGGCCACATGATTCCCTGTGGAAGGGGAAGAACTCTATTTATTTTGGGGTCATTAGGTCAAAGGTCAAGGTCACCATTACTATAAATAGAATTTTTGACAACAGGGTCGTTTCCACATGATAACTTTAGTTCTGTATATTGGATCTTTACCAAACTTGACCACATGATTGTCCTGTGGAAGGGAAAGAACCCTATTTATTTTGGGGTCATTAGGTCAAAGGTCAAGGTCATCGTTATTATAAATATAATTTTTGACAACAGGGTCGTTTCCACATGATAACTTTAGTTCTGTATATTTGATTATATAGTTGCATATTAACCTAATGGCACAAAAGTGGTGGAATACCACAAAATTGCTAACCTCAAAGGACTTAATTTTCCTGCTCACATGATTAGTTGTTTGACTGAATTACCATTATACTGTAGACGGGCATATTTTGTGATGCACACATTTTTAGTTCAGATTTGACAATTACATTTATGACCCTGTCAGTGTATTTCTGTACAAAATAAAGGGTGTAATTTGCTGGTGTTTCACCTACATTCCCAGTGGTACATTGTAGTACCACTGTGTCACCAGGAAGATTGGTTTTCAACAGAAGCATCTTGCTAGTTCTGTAGCTGAAATTAAGCAATCAATCAAAAAGCACTATAATTATATAATACAGTATGACATCTTATGTTAAGAAAATCTGCTAGAATAATGATGATCAAAACTTAAATTTTGAATTTAAATTATATTCAGACAGTCGTGAGGAGCTATGTTTAGGTTATGCATGATTTCTCCTATAAGCTAATATTATTTTACTTTGAAATATGAGATGCAGAATATTTGGTGTGCTCCTTATACAAAAGAAATGATGATAGTTTCAACAATATCAAAAATGGCAATTTTACACAAATCATGACTGATGACTGCACGCCAACGGCAAGATAATGAAAACTGTTGTATGATTGATAATACATAGCTTATCCCTGTCATCAATTGTAGTTTTATGGTCAATTATCTGATTTCCTGCCTACTGCCTCATCCTGACCTAGGGATAGCACCATATCCCCCCAGGACTCATCTTTACCTCTGATCCTGTATAAGCTTCCACTAAAGCAGCTTAATATAATCTTGTTGCCTTTAAACAAAGGGATTAATGTCCTTTACTGCTAATTTTTGTGTAAGATTTTGTTATTGTTGGTGATGAAGCTCTCACTGATATTGTTTTTATGATATAACTCATTGACTCTGCCAGAATGTTTTTCCTGTGGTGTTTTTTATGTATAAAGATAAGAAATTATGATAATATGTCAGGGTTTTCAGATTATCTAGATAAATATACTGTTTTAACTTGAAGTATTATTTTTTTTATTTGTAATGACATTTTTGGAAGATTTTATTTACAGTATTATGTTTATTTCACGATTTACGATTTATGATAAACTAAAAGTTTTTGGTGAACCACACAGTTTAATAATTAAAGGATTACAGAAGCAGTATAGAATCTGTCTTTCTTCTTTCTTTAGAAATGTTTAACAAGTCAGGGACTGTTTCAAATAATATTAGAGATTTTTTTGACAATTCATGTACATTTAGAATTAGATGAACAATCCAAGTTGAAGAAATTACTGATGTTTATAAAGCACATAGACAAAGATGTGTTTCCTCCTGGGTAAATAATTATATTACCAGTATACATGTTCTAGATGCACATTACTGTCTTTTGTATTTACTGTCTCTGTACCTATGTATACTACAATGGTTATGAGAATAAAAGAATAAATAAAAAGCCCCCAATAATGATTATCTGCAGAACATCATTGATATAATGATACATAATAACATATATGATTACGTGGGGAATAAATTTGTTTTTTTCTTTGCTGAAAAAATTTTGATGACGTCTATGTTTATGCATTTGATGTAAATGCAGTTACGCCATTGCTTGCGACTTTCGTCAAATTTCAAAATCTCCTAATTATTTTTTTTGTTATACTGAATTATTGTAAAGTACTGGAAGCAATACCATATATAGTTTTTGTATCAATGTATTCCATAAAAATATTAACATCTAATTCAAGATGATTCATGTTTATAAAAAAAAAAAAAAAAGAAGAAAAAAAGAGTTATTTGGACATTATTAAAGAGATAAAACCAATTATCTGTGTATGGATCAATATACCAGTTTGATAGTTATTATTCTGTTGTTATTATCATGCCAGTTGTACCAAGTTTGATTAAAATCAGTAAAATCATTTTCCACTTGATTCACAAATTTAAAAGTACACCATTGAGTCAGGTTTAACCAGGTTTTTGTCATTAAGAAATTTCACATCCATGAAATCTCATTTTATGTTCTTTTAATTATATTTTCTTTGTCATATTTTTGTCTTTTCTTTTATTTTAATTTAAAAACACTGGAGGTAGATTTCATTCTGCCATTCAATTTGTAAAAGTATCTCAGTATAGATCAGATACAATCATAACACAGGAAGTCAGTGTCCCAACCCTTCAGCCCTGATGTTTCCCAATCGTCTATTATTGTCCTGGTTGAATAGCTAACATTGAGTCAAGTTGAAAAAATCAGGAAATAAAAGTCCATCATTTACTGTGTTTCAATGACTGTGGTAATTTGATTTGACGTTGCCACATGCCGTCTTGGCAGGTACCCATATCTATTAAACTCATACAAAAACACTCATTTGTAAAAAGGCCAGCTTCAATTTCCTTAAATTTTTCATCCTAACTACTGTTATGTTTTTGCATTTTGGGAGGTGTGCGATTTCAGACGGAAACTGTCCATGTGTGTGAGTGTATCATATGTCAGTTGAACAATCTATAGGAAATTAGCACTGCCATTATAATAAAGAGTTACCTTAATATTTCATGTCTTTCAATGCTGTATAATCACAACTTGATTTTTCCCAATGGATTTAAATTTGAGTAGAACTTAATCAGTCGTGAATTTTGATTTATATTTTTGTCAATACCAAGGGAAAAACAATGGGTTATTTTTTAATTTTAGCATTTTCAATATTATTATGTCATTAACATACAAAGAATCAGTGTTTTTAGTTTTAATGGTGGCCTAATTACAGTGTTAGACATATAATTTCAGTTATAAGACACCTTCTCCTTCCTCCAAATATTGGACAGAAAACCTTTGAAGACAGAAAGTATATAATCCACATCTAATTAAATAAATGCTCTAGGAAAAATGTGGTCAAAATCTGCCCAATATATGATACTTAAAAAGGGATTTTTAGGTGGATTTTTTTGTTATAAAGTTGCTCCCTGACCCCTATTTTTTGTTTGAACTAGATGTCAGTTTGATGTGGTTAAATTGGAATTAAGGGATTGTTAACTAACAAAACAAACTTTTATTGGAAGCTAAAACTTGAATCAGAGATGTTTCTTGTAAGGGGTTTGGAGAGAACTTTATTAGGCTTGGATTTGAAAAGGACAGGTAATCTACACATTTGACCAGCAAAAGACAAATCTTTACAGAACCAGTATAGAGACAAATGTATTTATTTATTTTTCAGTTATATGATAAGCGTTGGAATTGTGGACAAGTTGACACAATACTTCAGAAGTGTCCAGGGACCAGTCCATGATGACAAGGAAGCAGCTGAATTCCTACAGCATGGTCTAGGACTGTTGGTAGCTGTTACAAAATTTATGTCTAAAAGGTAAATTAAAAAAATTAATCTGTTTGTCAATTCGCAATGACATTGGCATGTTAAATGTGATACTATGTACCCAACCTTGTGTGAACCTCGGGGTATAGTATAGGGCCTAGCTGCCTCACTTTGGGTACACTTATCCATGGAACAGACTGTCCACTAGTTATGCTGACGAAATCATATACAGAACTCACCCTTAGGATGAGATTTGAATGAATATCTTATGTATGGAGAATACCTTGCACTTTCACACAAAAGACAAATTTCATCAGCTCCTAAAGAATTACAGTTGCTTAGGAGTGACCATTGATGGTCTGTTGCAAGGCAAAGTATTCTGACTTCCACTTTCTCCCCATTATCCTGTAGCAATCAAAGCTTCCACCAATAGGTCCATCCAAGTGCTACTTTTTTGCTTATATTATTTGCTGCTTGTAATCTAGTTTTCGTCATGAATATAGCTGAAATGCTTACTTGAGGTTGTCTGTTAAAACAGGTTTATTCTACCTGGTTAATGGAGAGTTGTGACATTTTAATGTGGTCCCTTTAAAGAGGGTGGTCTCTCATTGGAATGGTCTCTTAAGACAGGTTTTACTGTACATTGATTATGTATACAGAAGTTATGTAGTTGGCAGTATTTAATATTTATCGTCTGATCAAAAGCTATATTAGATTTTTCCAATCAAATGTTTGCTGGTCTACACATAGTCTGTTGTCCATTAAAATCTTTATAGATTTTAATTTTTCTACTCTTAAACCACTGGATTAAACTTGTCTGGACATTCCTTGGGTGACATATTTCCAAATTATATGTATTCTAATATGACTGATTTTAATAATAATTTTTTTTTTTAAAGTACACGCTTTCCAATATTACTGAGTTTTATTATTATTATTTTTTTTAAATGCACCCTTTCCAAGATGACTGATTTTTATAAAAGACTCTTGGGAATCACAGATTTTGTTCATCATAACACTTTATATTATTTTTATAACCATGCATCTCATAAAGAAGAAGTATTTATTTCTATACCATGGTCTTTCTAAAGATGATCTATAATATTAAAGTGAAGATCACTGTAACCTTATGAATTATAATGGCATAAAAACCAAAAACATTCAGACTGGTGTCTGAAAAATGTGTCAATCCACATATTATATCAGTTATAAAATCTAAAAGTAGTGCAATGCCAGATTTCTGTGTCTCCTTCTGTCATTCCCAAAGGTGGGAGGATGAGAAATGTAATGTTGTGACAATAACGATTGGCCTGTAATTACCCACAGAGCTGTGTTACCCATTAGAGCCCAGTTATTTTGGAGTAACTCATTACGAGTCTAGGGAGAATTCATTATTGTATGTTTATGCTGTTATGATTAGGGGTATGATTGTAGTCAACATATGGGTACATAGAGAGAGAGAGATAAGACCAAGATTTTATTGAATTCAAAGATGTCTTTTTTTACCAGTACATGTACTGAAGAATGGCTGAAGAAGTTGTTCATATCTTTAAACTTTTGCATTGTTTATTCTAAATTAATACATTGATTTTTTGAATAGATCTTTGAGAGTATATTCCTAATATTGTCTGTAAAAAATCTGTTGAATAGATCTCTAACTCTTAACTAAAAAAAATTGTTGATTTGAAAATGTATTTAAAAGTTTTTTTTTCTAGAAATGTATAGAAGTCAAATGGACTATACATCTCAGACCAAGAAGTAATTTAACATTTTGTGAAGTATACCAGTACATCTTGTGAAATTCTAGTTACACCAATGAAATGCTCAATATCTATAATATTTTAATGTTACTGTCAAACGTTAAAAAAAAACTATCTTAGCAATTTTTTTTTTACTTCAAAGATAATGATTTGTTCAAAGTTACTATTAAGACAGAAACCTTTGCCATTCTAATAGAAGTGTGGAATTTTTATATTTGCTTTGGAGAATTTTTTTTTTCAAATTCAGTTAATTTGAAATTTGTAAAGATCAATATTTATTTCCATATAGTTTTCTTACACAGAAAAAAACCAACAATGAAAATGGATAAAAAAAATTGAAAAGTAAAAGAGTGAAAATAGTAAAGACTTTGATGGTATTAGAATATTTGTTCCCATGGTATTCTCTAAGGCACAGATTATGACTGTTTCACACATTTTAAAAACTTGATGATAAAACTAGAAAAAAAAACGCTTTTATAATTACATTCTAGAATTATTTTTTTTTTTATTGTTCACGTTTCATTAACTTCATTGAGTCTGCCCTAGAGTACAGGTTTGTATGTACTTTCTGCTGTTAATTGCTCTAAATGTGTTTACTTTTCATTTCTATTTCACACTGATAATATTTATGGAAAGAAATTCAATTTTATCATACAAAAAAACTGCATGCAAATATCATATTTTCTATCAAAGTACCGAGACAGTGCATTCAATTTGAACATTCCAAGTTTTTTTTGTGCTTTCCATAATAATTTATGTTGTTATTATTTCTGTGAAAGTATGTGAGTATATGGTCTGTGTTTGTTGAGGCATATCTGTTCAAGTTTTGTATTGTTTGGGGTTTTTTTTTAAGGTCACAAGTATTGGTCATCAATTAACATCATTGGTAGTCTGCATCGTTGTCATCCGTGAACTTTTACATTTCTATCTTCATCTCTTAAACCACTAGGTTAAATGGAACTAAACTTTGTTGAAATGTTCCTTGGATGGTTCTCTACAAAGATGGTAAAAAAAATTTACGATCAAATATCCAGCACAGAAACATGAGGTGAAAAATGTCAAAAAGGTGTTTTCTATTTTTTGTTTGTTTTTTGTTTTTTTATCAAATATTGATGATGATTTTTTCTGTTAACTTGTACATATACAATATACGTACTTTGTCGGTAAATATAAAATTTATTTGTACGAGCTTTAGAAACAGGCAGAATAGCAAGCCTTTCAGGCCTGTTTCGCAGCGAGTACAAATGAATTTTATATTTAACGACAATGTACGTATTTTGTGTTTATCCTGCAATGTCAAAAAAGTCGGAAAACTTGTCAGATTGAAACAAAAAGGACAGAAACAAGCGTCATTCCTCGCCTTTCATAAATGTTGTCAAGGGTGTCTTCTTCGTGGTCCGCGTTACATTAGTACGAGTTTCATACTTGTCTGCGCCCTCCGCTGTACATAGCTACAGGGTACCAGGAAAGTTTATTCGTAGGCTGAAAAGTTTATTCCTATAGTACGAAAAGTTTATTCGTCTAGTACGAATAAAGCAAAAATGTATTCGTATAGCATATTTGTACAGCAAATGTACTGATTGCAGGATAAATATACAATATACGTACATTGTCGGTAAATATAAAATTAATTTGTACAAGCTTTAGAAATAGGCTGAATAGCGAGCCTTCGACGAACTTTTCAGGCCTGTTTCGCTGCGAGTACAAATGAATTTATATTTAACGACAATGTACGTATTTTGTGTTTATCCTGCAATGTCAAAAAAGTCGGAAAACTTGTCAGATTTAAGCAAAAACGACAGAAACAAGCGTCATTCCTCGCCTTTCATAAATGTTGTCAAGGGTGTCTTCTTCGTAGTCCATGTTACATTAGTACTGGTTTCTTACTTGTCTGCGCCCTCCGCTCTATTCATTGCTACAGGGTACCAGGAAAGTTTATTCGTCTACTACGAATAAAGCAAAAATTTATTTGTACAGCAAATGTACTGATTGCAGGATAAAGTTCTCTTTATGCAGTAGTCCAACAGATTTTGTATGGGTCTCACTGTTTGAGGTATAAGGGAGCCAAAATTTGGAACTTTTATTTGCAGTCCATTAGAGTTTTTTCATTATATTTTCAACTGTCTAAATTTTATTGGTCGGTGCAGTTACTCAAAACTAAGAGTGTCTGTATTAATATTAGAGAAAGTATGGCATTAAACTGTCTAATATACATATTCATTGGTCAGTGTTATTTCATAAAAATGAAAATTTTTGTGTCAATAGAAAATAAAGTTCGATATCAGACTGACTAATATATGATTTTATTGCTCAGTGTGCATGTTGTTTCATACAAATTTCTTTGTAAATAAAAAAGAAAGTTCAACATCAGACTGTCTAATACAGTATATAATTTTATTGGTCAGTGTTGAATGGTGTGGTTTATATAAAACAGCACTTCATGTTGGCCATGAAACTATATAAGATGATTTAATTTAGCTGCATCTCGTGTAATATTTTTCAAAATGATAGAGTGGTCTCTGCAGTTTATTATAGAATTAATGTATTTTTCGTTTGGGTAATTTTGAGGATTGAAGATACTTTTATCGAATTACTTTCAGGATTGTGATCGACAAAGACCTTAATTTAGAGTCTGTCAATAAGAAGTGTTTGTTTGCGTTTATAATCCATATTTGAAATGACAGCCACAAATCTGGCTAAGTCTTACAAACGGGAGCTTATTAACTTATTAAAGAGAATATTTCCCTCGGAGTGTTACTTAATGGTACACTACCCTATCATTCTTACGTTCATTAGATTATCACAGAAGAATTTCCATTGATTCATTGCAGAGATTTAAGTATGGGATGCCATTTTGATAAATACATTTATGATTAAATATGATTGGGTTATGTTGGAAAATGACGGGTTATAGAAACATCTAGAAATATAATAATATTGTATGTCTATTATTACCAGAAATTTTAATATTTGGTTCTGTGTACAGATGTATAATATGGTTATAAAAGTTATTTACAGTTTGTGCATTTAATACTGTTATTTCCTATAATTTCTGGGAATAACTATGTCTGTAAAAAAAATATTTCCACATGAAAAAGAATATATAAATTGCACATATCTGAAGAAGATTTTAAGTTTTTATTGTGCCACCCATACATATAAATTTTATATTTCCATAATTTCTTTTAAATTATTACCTATTCAGATTTTTAACCAGCAATCTTGATGTGTGCCATAAGTATCTTGAAAATACTAAAAAAGAATTTTTTTTTAAAGAAACCAGCATACAAAAAAAAAAGAAACTTTCGCTAATTCTGTTCAAACACAAAAAATCAAATCTGGTCAGTTTTAAATTTAAGATGTCTATTCCAAACAATATTTATACCCCCCACCACAAATGTAGTTTGGGGGGTATATAGGAATTGGTCTGTCTGTCTGTCTGAACCAACTTCCAAATCTTTTGTCCGATTTCCACCAAACTTTGTGGAATATAAGATCATGATGTGTGAACTTTGCAGTATAAAGGATTTTATTGTCCATTGAGTTTTATCCCTGTTATTCCTCTTTGGACTTAGAAATTTTGAGACAATTCAGTATGCACTTTGTCATCACAAATTCTCCTACATGATTAATCAGAAGTTCATGAAACTTTGTACATTGCAAGATCCTAATATGAAGATATGCACATTAGTAGGATATCCCAGTCCTTTGAGTTTTACCCCTGTTATGCTTCTTTGGATTTGCAACTCTTCTGGCAGTCTATGAAAGTTTATATGTTGTTAGATCCACATGTGCCGATGTTGCCAGACTTATGAGTCTAAAAGTTGTGTTCCAAATATGTTTTGGCTCAATTAAGATGATGGGGACGCAGGGGATATTAGTCCCACGTAGTGGACAGTTAAGTTATTCCATTTATGTATCAAAGCGGGACTCCTGCATCCAGCAGTACCTCTAGTTTAGACAGGTTAAAAATATAGTGAAACTTCATTTTTGTAACTGTAGAGTTATTGTTAGTGGACTTCAGGTAGTTATTTAGCGTACTTCCTCTATCAGTAACAGTTTTTTTAGTTCACTTTGACTGCATTAATCCTGGTGCAGGAGGAAAACCTTGTCTACTTGCTGTAGTAGTATCATGCTGCACTTGGGCTAGCCCTTCAATATTTTAATGCAAAACATGTACCGGTACATGGAATTTTTATTGTGAAAACTTTCATTATATTAAACTCTGCTTGAAGATTAGTTTAAGAGTTGAGGATTAAAACCTTTCATCAATTGTATAAGAAGATTAAGATTTCTCTCAATGACAGTATGTTAACATTTGAAAACTTTGGGAATGGATTTTTCTTGTCATTATTTGATCATTTCTTTTTACGTGTCAAATTTCAGGACTTTGAATACAAGACTATCTCTTTTAAGTCGTTTATTCTGTTGTACCAACCCTAACATTTGCATTTAAAGACTTTTAAATGTGCAGCAAAATTATTTCTTTGTTTGCAAGAAGAACATAAAAAGATTAGAATAAGAATGGAGGTCTTTTATGATCTTTTTTAGACAATATAACCCAACAACATTTATTTTATGATTATAATTACTGGTTGAAAAATGTAATCAAAGAGGGAAAAAAACCAAGAAAAGAATCGCCTTTAATTCAGTATAATTTACATCAAACAATATGATCAGTCCTACAGAATATAAACACGTCTTACAAATATTGCAGTTTTATTTTTCTGAAGTATAGAAAACAGAAGTCTGACATTTTGATTCCATTAAGTTTGAATTTATTTTTCCAATGTTGAATTGTAGATCAGGTGGTCTTTTGTAGTTAACCATTAACGTTCATGTTAGGCATTATTGTTAGGACTTTTTTTCCCAATAATTCAGAAATTAATTAACATGATTTTGAAGTTCATGATTATTTTATGACATTTAAGATAACATTTATTTGATATAATATTTGTAATTTTTTTTATTTTTTTATTTTTTTATTTTTTTATAAAACCATAATTTTTTGCTAATAAATGGTCCCAAGTTGATTTTTATTAAGAAAAAAATATTGATGTTAAAAGTTTATAGGAATGGTAGCTATACAAAGAAACATAACTAATAAATGGTACTATGAGAATCAATCTATTTCCAAATATAACGGTCAGCTGTCAATCATAAGAGGAGCCATCTGTAGGTTTGTCAGGCTGTAGTCCCAGTAACCATTTCACCCTCTAGTCATTTTAAGATAACATGCTTCATTATCTGCTAATTAACCTGACACCATCATTTCTTTTATTTGTTTGGGCCATAATCAACAACTGAAAATAGATTTCCTCAAATATTGAAATAAAAGAAGCATATAATTACGTGACACTCAGCTGTTTGAATTTACCTGAAAGCAGGGACCATTACCTGGGATATTTGACACGATTGACAGGAATTAAAGAGTTAAAATGTTTAACCATTAATCACACATCACCAACTTAATTGTTTTTACTGCATAATTAATAATGACTTGAGATTCCCAGTCATTTGATATTTCCACATGCAACAAATTAAGCTGTTGAAAATTTAATGTCTGATTTTTGTATTAAATGGATGATGATGATACTAAACTGAAGACAGTTATAAATTAGTGGAGAAATAAAAAAAAGAATGTCTTAGAAATTTAGGTTAATCACCATAGATCTTTCCCACATTGAAGCATTTTTTTCTCTCAGAAATTTTACCAAAAAATTGTGCATCAGTTATAAAAATCATAGATTAAAATTTGCTTTCCTGTTTTTATATATATATTTTTTTTTATACATAATTACAGATGTAGAATTCTCATTAAGATATATATTTTTTTTAACCTATGCATCCATTAAATGTTGAAGTAAGAACCTCCTAGTTAATTGGAAAATCTGAGAAAATCATAAGATATATATTATTGAAACATGTAGGTACCTCTTTATGAGGTTTTCATTGTTTGTCTGAAAGGTGTATACAAATACATCTCTCTGGTAACAAAACCATATGTTGAACTAGAGGTTCAGTTTTAGTGGACTAAAACACACGTCTCCCCTTTGTTGTGTTTGTGCATTTTGTAATTGTTAAGACACAGGAAATAGTTTGTCATTGTACATGGACTTTGCTGACAGAGTAAACTTTAAACCTGTATATGCATACCTTCTAAATATGTGTATTTTCAGAATTTGGGCACCTGAAAAAGCTAAAAATTTTGGATTTGGCCATTTTTCAGTCCCTTTTGATCAAGTTTATTTTGTAAAACATAAATGATAGAGGAAGTCCTTCCACACTCTGCAGAAAGCTGTGATCATATTCAATTCAAAGAAAAAAGAAAAAATGAAAAATTACAATGCTATATACCTTAAAAATATAAGATATGCATCCTCTTTTAGCCCTCTTTCCAAAAAAATAGAAAATAAAAAAAAAATCTAATGAATTATCTTTTTCTACTAATGATTAACTCATAAAGATGAAAACCTCATCAAAATTGGGAAAAGTTATTTAACCTTGAGATCAAATGTCAAGGTCACAATGACATCATACTGGTACTTTAGAAAATACTTTGTCATATCCTGATATGCATATGCATGCAGAATATGAAGGCACTGAAAAATAGGACAAAAAGTATGGTTCGTGCAAATGCATTAGAATAGGAAGGGGAAGAAGAATTATGGGTAAAACAATATGACACCCCTTTTGGTGAATTACACAGTAAGATGCGTCAGAACAAGCATTAGTACAATATTTCAATTGATGGATGTGTTTTTTTTTAATTTTCAGAAACAATGCAATATTTGAGAAAAAGAAGCAAGAAGATCCAACAACGCTGATTAATACATTTGAAGTGACAGAGTTAGTAGGAATTGTCTCCCTTCTGTATGGTATGCTGTTACACTCTGGAGCCCCAGGTAGAAGTGATACACCACCACCAGAACTTCCACAAGCCACACTACAAGTTACAATCACAGGACTTAAAATGCTTAATTACATGGCAGTTCTTAATCTGGATATGCTTCAGGTATGAAATATGGTCATCTGTGTTGTGGCATGTTTCTTGTTTGATCTGTTGTCGACATGGCTAACAAAATATTCAACCTTAAAATTTAAAAAGTGGACTGTAATGATTGAACTAATCTGAGATAGCCAGAAGAATGACATAGTTGAATTTATATTGATTGTAGCGGGGCATACGCATATATTAATAGCTATTATAAACCAGTTAGATTATACCTGCATCGCCAACGGCAAGCACAGGTCTTTAAACCATTTTCCCCATCCATATTGTCTTTCCATCTATCCATCCTTCCTTCTGTCCAAAACACTGGGTACCTAATTTGTGTACTCTGTAACTGCAACAATTTTCATTCAGCATTATTCAAAATTTGCTCAGTTATTGCACACACATTTTAGATATACACCTCATATTTTGGACAGATTTGAACAAAAAATTTTGATCTGTGAAGCTTAGTCATTTTTGTATACTGATATATCCAATAATTAAGAAATTTATTATTTTCAGAAAACTTTAGGAGAAGAAGGATCTTCATTAGAGTTCAGACATATAGCTAGTTATTCTATGTGGTATTGTGGGCATCATACATGTGAGGAACTGTTACATGAAGTCATAGTCTGTGTCGGATACTTCACAGTATTGGCTCCTGACAATCAGGTATATTATATATTGACCTCCTCCCTCAAGGGCAACAGGTGGATATAAAAAAATGTCATTGATAACATAGTTAGTCCCCATATATAGCTCATTTGAAATCGTCAGATTTAAAGAAGCTGTAAGTTTTTGGAAGCTGAGTCACCACAACACTATTTACATGCGACTAGTTCAGTTTTTGTCTTGGTTTTAGAAGATAATATTTCCCCTACCATATATTAGGTTTCATTATTTCAAATGTTACAAGTGGATTTTGTTCGAATGATGCTCATAGCAAGATGTATGTGAAACAACAGTATGTGATAAAGTTTACCAGTGACTTGTGGCAGGTTGTTGGTTTTCTTCGTTTACTCTGGTTTCCTCTACCAATAAAACTGACCACCATGATATAGCTAAAATATTGTTGAAAGTGGCATTAAACACCATAACCCTAACCTAAAAAGAGGATTTATTCTTATCATTTTTTGATGAAAAGAAAAATATCTTGGTTCTTTGCAAATTTTATGATGTAATTTTGAATATCTACTTCGGGGATAACGTAAACAGATTTACGACCATCGAGCCACTTCTTGTTATTTATTATAATTGCTAATTCTATAATGGTTTTCTTTTGTTAAAAAGATGGTTGTTTTTAATTTGTTAAATGCTAGGTATAACCATAAAATGCTATCGGGTCCATTATGTGAACGATGTTTTGCAAGGGTACATGGATTAGCTCCGAGGGAATGCAATGCATTGTCAAGGAGCAATATTTAATCAAGTTTTAACACTAATCTTCTGATGACTCTTCTTAGATTGACGAACTTCAAACTCCCGATAGATTTAGATGGGCTCTTTTAGACGTTTTAACGTGTGATGTTAGATTGAAAATGTACGTTCCGAGGCCGGATTAATTTCTGATTGCAATGAATTACCTTCTTTAGAAGAAAGATTTATTTTCTGTTTGTCAAATCCAGAATAGGCACTACGGAGTACTTGAGATTCTTATTAGACTCTGCAGGGCACTTTGGGATCTTTAAATGGACATAGTTGTTTCTTAAAAATAGAGAAATGCGTAATCAACTTTGATTTAAAAGGTTCATTATCATCATTGGAAATTATTGTGTGGTTTCAGCAAGTCATAGCAAAGAGTGTTAGTACCCTGATGTCATCCCTATTAAAAAAAACTAATATTGTCTGATTATTTGTATAAGATAGGAATCTGTGTTACCTTACCAGTAAAATGTACTGATCATTTTATAGCTATTGAAAAACAAGGTAATTTATAATTGTGGTGCTGTATTACAATATTCAATCTTTATTTACTGGTATTTCTGAAAAAAATAATCAAAGTTTTTTAAGGTTTTATTGCATTGAATGGCAGAATTGATTGTTAAGTTGTAAATTTATGCAAATTTAAATGATGATTAAAATGTTGTCTCTTTGGTTTTTATTATTTTAATTGAAGTTATCTCCCTTTTACCTGAAAAGTCATAAAATTTATGCATCTTCATTCATTCTTTTAAAAACATTTTTAAATTGTTTTAGATCCTCCTTCCTGAAAATATTTAATGTTTAACTTTCGTGTCTGTATTCTCTCTTTCCATTAAAACTATGTGTCTAAATATTGGAAATTTTATTGAAAATGAAAAGATCAACAGTTATCTGCCACGATATATCTGAAATATTGTTGAAAGTGGCATTAAACACCATAAACCAACCAACCATCAACAATAATGGAGGACAACACAAAATAACTGCATACTAGGACCAAACCAACCATCAACAGTAAAGGAGGACAACACAAAATAACTGCATGCTAGGACCAAACCAACCATCAACAGTAATGGAGGACAACACAAAATAACTGCATGCAAGGGTCAAACCAACCATCAACAGTAATGGAGGACAACACAAAATAACGGCATGCTAGGGTCAAACCAACCATCAACAGTAATGGAGGACAACACAAAATAACTGCAT
>MJUT01060984.1:516391-547010 GCA_002080005.1 Gigantidas platifrons
GAACATAGTTTTAACATAGGACCCTATGGGAAAAATGTTTTAAAATCTTCTCCTCTGAAACCAGTAAACCAATATAGCAAACATGTCATCGATGGTCCTTAAATGGTCAACTTTCAAAATTATGTTCAGTGACCCCAATCTCGGTCCAAAATGGACGCCGTCAGCGGCCATAGTTTTAACATAGGACCCAATGGGAAAATTGTTTAAAAGTCTTCTCCTCTGAAACCAGTCAGCCAATTTAAAGCAAACATGGCATGGATGTTCCTTGGGTAGTATATACTTTCAAAATTGTGTCCGGTGACCACAATCTTCATCCAAGATGGCTGCCATGAGCAGACAAAGTTTTAACATAGGTTCTATGGGATTTGAATAGTAACTTAGATGTATTCGGCATGCAGACATTCTGAAGAGGACTTATTTATATCAGGTGAGCGATACAGGCTCACCTGAGCCTCTAGTTTTGTAATGGTTACTGCTAGTGCGAAACTTACTTACATACTGCCCGATATGCCGTTGGCATGTAGGGCAGCAACAAAGGTCCTTCATTCCTGTCTGTCCTTGGCCATCTTTTCGACTGTCCCCCAGGTGTTGTTCATTAAAAAGTTAAACATTTATCATCAATAATAAAACTCAATGTAGCTTGATCATAAGCAACACAAACTACTATTCTGACTACATCAGAGTCAAAACCAATAGAAATCAAGGTTCTGTATTAGGACAGCTAAAAGAATGTGGCAGGGTTAAATCTCTAACTAACAAACAGTCAAGTGGTGCTCGGTTGTATATCATTAAATCTATAACTAACAAACAGTCAAGTGGTGCTCGGTTGTGTATCATTAAATCTCTAACTAACAAACAGTCAAGTGGTGCCCGGTTGTGTATCATTAAATCTCTAACTAACAAACAGTCAAGTGGTGCTAGGTTGTGTATCATTAAATCTCTAACTAACAAAGTCAAGTGGTGCTCGGTTGTGTATCATTAAATCTCTAACTAACAAACAGTCAAGTGGTGCCCGGTTGTGTATCATTAAATCTCTAACAAACAGTCAAGTGGTGCTCAGTTGTGTATCATTAAATCTCTAACTAACAAACAGTCAAGTGGTGCTCGGTTGTGTATCATTAAATCTCTAACTAACAAACAGTCAAGTGGTGCTCGGTTGTGTATCATTAAATCTCTAACAAACAGTCAAGTGGTGCTCAGTTGTGTATCATTAAATCTCTAACAAACAGTCAAGTGGTGCTCGGTTGTGTATTATATTAAGTGCTGCTTCTTGATTATTATGATCTGCAGCATTCGTTACAATGTAGACAAAATTTGGGTCCATACCCTAGGCGTAGCAAGTTCAGGACTTGAAAATAATTTAGTAGGAAATGAAAATAGACTGGTCCAGTGATTATAACCAATTCACAAATCAGTCCTCACGATGAACACCGGTCCTCTGGCCCAAGACCAGCAAAACCTGTTCCGACTAGTGAATTTTTCAGTTTTTATATAGAACTATAAAAAATTAAATTCATGAATTTGATTTGGATCAGTAAATTCAGATTTTTATTTGGGAGGACTGCAGATTGAGGTAAACCAGTTATCGTAGAGCTGTCGAATTGGTTTATAAATTAGCGACAAACTGTATTTCTTCAGTTATTCCAGCATCTTTTACACCTTACCTTTAAACAATATGATATTTACAGAGGGGATCTCAATTAGTTTACATTATTATCCCTGTAGACCCCCATTCACATATCAGGTGGGCCTATTGTTCATTAATATGTTACTTATCTGAGTAGCCCACTGGGAATTGCCCAAATGCCTGTATGGCCAGTCCCACTCCGCCTACAACTACATTTAGAGTTAGTATAATTCAGTATAGACAATTCCTGTTTGAACTTACATCAAAAACAATAAAAGTTTAATAAAATTGTAATAATGGACGTTTTGTTGTACAGGATCACACAATAATTTTTACTTAATTTATATTTTATTTATTTATACCAAATAGCTGTGTTTTTCAGCAAAAATTTAAACGTAATTATCTCAAGTATTGATTTTAATGACGATGAGATTTTATTCCAAAGAGATAGGCACGAAAAGTCATAAGACCTTTTTGAATGTGTTTAACATGTTTGTATATGAATGCAGCTGTCTATCAGAATTGGTCAAATTAGTTGTGTTTGCTGCTTTAGGTGTTCAGGGACATTTACAAATAAACACTTCTGAACAGCATTGAGATAAAATAGATGATCTGAAAAACTGTTGCTATAGATAATGATTTAAACAAAACAATTGAAGGATTTTCATAGACATTATGCAATGTAGTTAAAGCTTCTTCTGTGAAATAGCTTTATCCTTGTTACCATATCACAGCAAAAAAAATTCCTACACAGCTAAACTAATTTGGTCATCATAATAGTCAAAATTTTACAGCACAAAAAATAAATAGACAATGTCGCCACCATCAATAGTTTCCCAACAGCCTCGTTGGTGTATCAGTAAGCCAGCATGCCTCAGTTGTGGTAGAATATGGGTTTTATCTGTGTTTGGCTCAACCCAAAGACTATAGAATTAGTATTTGCTGCTTCTCAGATAAGCCATTAAGGGATAAGAACAAAGAATGATTGGATGTGTCGGGAGTGGAGCGAAATGTCTACCTGTCAGTGATCCAACGGCAACACTATAAAATCTACTCAGCATATTGGTCTAGTACAAAAGAGATATCATTAAAAGCATCTCATCTCAAAATAACTTGTTCTCACCATGTCAGAAATGTTATAACCTTTAGAGCAATTGTAAATCCAATTTGGGTTAGTGGTAGCTTGCCTCTGATTGGCTAAAACATTTTTTTAGCTTCTTTTCAAGTATTGCATGCAAAATCACTAAAGTAATCATTAATGCTGCCTGAGTGATCCTGAACAAATATAAAAATGGGGCATAACCACATTCAGGATGCTGTCATGGTTGCTGATTGGTACAGAAACTTTCAACCAAGGAATATATTTTAGCTTTTGTATATTTTATTTTTTTTAAATGAAAGCCAGACAAATTGTACGTTCCAAAACAACAAGGTCACAAGTTGTCTGTTTTGTATGAAGATATCCTGATTCATCCGACCAGATATTGAATTTTGTTGAAATGAAGGATGTCCATTTAAGGGCCAATCTTATTAAAGTTAGATGTTTGTTGTATCTTTGTTCTTGTTTGCCGCATAAATAACGAAAATTAGGCTGCAAGAAATATTACTACTATTAATTGTACATTTGTAATTTTATGCAAATCACAGACCTGTTGTCTATTTGGTCAATATCTTTAAGTCTTACATATGATTGAAGGATCAAAGATGAATGAAAGCTTACACAACATGACCCTGTATCAACATATGATTGAAGGATCAAAGATGAATGAAAGCTTACACAACATGACCCTGTATCAGGCCTTTCAATAAAGGGGGGGGGGGGTACCATGTACTTTTACCCACCTAAAATGGTCTTTGGTACCTCCTGATTTTAAAGAATGTTGTATTAAAGTACAGTCTGTAAATAGTTTAGTACTGGTGCACTTGAAAAATATTGAAAGCCCTGCCATATACAGAATGTTGTTTATTGTTAGTGTACTGCTAGAAGATAGGATAAAACAATTTTAAATTAGATTGAGTCAATTTGTCAGTCATTTGTTTTTATTTATAATGTTTTTTTGTGTGTGTATGTTTCAGGTTGTGATACAGTCCGGCCAGTCACCTACAATCTTACAACAAATGTGTTCATTACCATTCCACTATTTCAGCGACCCTCGTCTCACCACGGTCCTATTTCCAACATTGATTGCTTGTTGTTATAACAACCAGTCAAATAGAGAAATTCTTGAACAAGAGCTCAGTTGTGTGTTATTGTCCAATTTTATAGAGGTAAGTTAAAATGTTATTATAAAAAAGAATTAAATTTCTATTCTGGTATACATTGAAACCTGTCTAAGCCAAACCTTCTTGGTATACAGTGAAACCTGTCTATGCCAAACCTTCTTGGTATACAGTGAAACCTGTCTATGCCAAACCCTCTTGGTATACAGTGAAACCTGTCTATGCCAAACCTTCTTGGTATACATTGAAACCTGTCTAAGCCAAACCTTCTTGGTATACAGTGAAACCTGTCTAAGCCAAACCTTCTTGGGATCAACTTGTGTTTAGTTTATACAGGTTAAATAAACAAAGAGTTTTCTACAGTAGGACTTCATTAATAGTTTGGAATTTACAGAATTCTGTTTTGTCTTGGTTTCANTGAAACCTGTCTAAGCCAAACCTTCTTGGTATACAGTGAAACCTGTCTAAGCCAAACCTTCTTGGTATACAGTGAAACCTGTCTAAGCCAAACCTTCTTGGTATACAGTGAAACCTGTGTAAGCCAAACCTTCTTGGGATCAACTTGTGTTTAGTTTATACAGGTTAAATAAACAAAGAGTTTTCTACAGTAGGACTTCATTAATAGTTTGGAATTTACAGAATTCTGTTTTGTCTTGGTTTCAACTCTTGCCTGTTGCATGAACTAACCGCATCACAACTCTTTGCTATCGCGACTAGTAATGATACTGGTTCACACAACAGGAAAGACCTGATACAGTCTTGTACCAACACACTATGTATTTGATGGGTATTTATATCCTGGAGATGATTATTTTTTTATGACCGTCCATTTGTTTTCTGTAAACTTTTCACATATCAACCTTCTCAAAAACCACTGAACCTTTTGAAACAACACTTTGCAGGAATGATTTATGAAAGGTTCTCTACAAAAATCGCTCATTTTGTTATTGTTAGATGAAAAACATGGCTCCCATCGACAATTTTTGTCCGCTTTATCACAAATCTTTGGATGCAACTCCTATTACAGTCTGAAATTTTGCAAATTGATTTTCTCATTAGTATTTGGATTATTATTATTATTAAAGAAATAGGAAATGACAATTTATTGTCTAAGAACTATTTTGTTTTTGTAACCAATGTATTTCCAAGGTAAAAAACCTGTAGCGACAGAATATCATTTAGTAACTTCAAAGAAAATAAATGTAGGTTTTTTCATTATAAAAAGTTGTAAATTATTGTTAAAAGAGGTGAAAAAAATGTCTGTGTTCTATGTTTTTCATTTATTTGAAAATTGGAACAGCACCATACAGACATAGTAAAATGTCAAGCATTTTGATGATAGAAAATTTTGGTCTGCTTGGTGTTTTTTTCCTGGTGTAATGCATGCTGGGAATATAATGATGTAGTATCATTAGTTACTTTGAAGTCCTAAAGGTTAAATTTTTGTCACTTTTCACCCTATTATTTTTGTTGTTATGGTTATAATTCAGAAAATAATTAAGATAATTATACGGCTCTGAAGAAATTTCCCCAATTTCCAATGATTGCTATGAATTTATAGTTGGGCAGCGTGCAGTGTAAATACATTCATGACCTGAAAAGAATCAATTGTATCAATTTCAATAATTTTTGAACCACTATTGTGATTGTTCAGGTTGAGATTTTATTCAGATTAATTACAATAATAACAATATTATAAGTAGATCAGTGGCTATGTTAATCTGGAACCTCCAAAGTTTTCAGTTTCTTATGAGAATTTTTTTTTTAAATTATGTAGAATGCTTGTGTACATGTAAAAAAAATAATATAAAGTTTGGGTTATTTGTTTATGTTAAACTTATTAGCTCACCTGGCTAAAGGCCATGTGAGCTTTTGTCATGGGTAAGCGTCCGTCCGTCGTCGTCCATTAGCTTTTCACATTTAAATCTTCTTCTCTGAAACCACTGAACAGATTTGAACCAAACTTGCCAGAAATGTTCATTGGGTGGTCCTCTACCAGATTTGTGTTTTTGGTGCTGATTTGAAATTCAACATGGCTGTCAGGGCCCATAATGTGTTCTGATTGGTTGAAATTTTAAAAATCTTCTTGTTAGAAATCACTAAGCCATTTGAATTGTGACTTTGCAGGAATGATCATTGGGTGGTCTTGTACTAAACTTGTGAATCGTTTGCTGATCGGAAATTCAAGGTGGCTGCCATGACTCGACTTAGTTTTAACATAGGACCCTATGGAAAAAATGTTTAAAAGTCTTCTCCTCTGAAACCAGCAAGTCAGTTTAAAGCAAACATGGCATGAATGGTCCTTAGGTGGTCAACTTTCAAAATGATGTCCTGTGAGCCCGACCTCCATCCAAGATGGCCACCTTCAGCGGACATAGTTTTAACATAGGACCCTATGGGAAAATTGTTTAAAAGTCTTCTCCTCTGAAACCAGTCAGTCAATTTAAAGCAAACATGGCATGGATGGTCCTTGGGTAGTATACTTTTAAAATTGTGTCCGGTGACCACGACCTCCATCCAATATAGCTGCCATGAGCAGACATAGTTTTAACATAGAACCCTATGGGATTTGAATAGTAACTTAGATGTATTCGGCATGCAGACATTCTTAAGAGGACTTAATTATGTCAGGTGAGCGATACAGGCTCATCTGAACCTCTAGTTTTTAATAGTAATAAAAAAGCACCCCCGTCTTATAAGTCCCCTCCCACCGAGATCCACCCCTCTTATCAGACCAGAGTTCAGATGCACTGAGATAATTGTCTTCTCTAACTAGAGGAGCCACTTATAAGGCCAGTTTTTTATTGCAGAAAGGGTGGCTTTATAGGAGGGGGACTACAGTACAAGAATCAATTAAATGTATGACAGTCTAAGAACTTACTTAAGATTAACAAGAAGTGCATAAATCAATAGAAGATCTTCTAATACAAGTTCAAGTCGATTTAGCTTTGCATAAGATTACTGCCTAAATTTTAATTGAAGATCGTCCAGAATGATTTCATGGCAATGACGCCTGCCTTAATGAAATAAAAACAATATTTTTATATCATTTGTGATAGCAAAAAAAATAATGGAAAACTTCCAAGAGTACCGATTATTAATATGTCAGTACAAATAAATGGTTCAAATAAATTTGTCCATTTGCCAATTATTTTAATTATTAAACCCACAAAATTTAATGAAATGTCGTGGTTTCAAATTACAAATGAAAGTAATTGTCTTTCCAAATTAAGGTTGGTCGTTTTTAATTTATCTAAGAGGAACATCACATGTTCCGACACAAAACAAAATTAAGGCAGAAATCCTGATTGTTTACAGAGGGTTCCCTTTGACATGTTTACTTATCAATTGTCAACATTATAGCCATCAATATATCGACAATTTGAACGTTGAACAGGAAGGGGAGATAATAATACAACTTCCTGAACATCCAACCCTTCTTCATGTCATAGAGTGTGAAAAAGAAGCAGCACTCGTTGAGCACCATCCCCATACAAATAGCCATTGTGTTCTGACAAAAGGCCATCGTCTCGGTACTCTTGGGTATAGATTTTCTTCACAGTACAGGTAGACTGATAAAAGGTATTGTTTAACGAAACAAATATGTTCTGGCAAGCAGTATCCCCTCTTTTGTTGATCCACTCAATAAGGGTTGATGTACAGGTGGTGTAATTATTTTCCAATCCCATTAAGTGATGTTTCGATTTGAATTATTTGTTCCATTATTTATTTATTGATTTTTTTGTCAAAATTATTGGTGTACAACAGTTCATTGTATGATAGATAAAATGATGTAGACCAAAAACAAGCCCAAATTATGAATGGAATATTTTTAAATATTGTTTTTACGACCATATGTGAAGATTATTGATTATCTAACAAAATATTTGTTCATTTAATGGCATTTTTTTTTATTAAAATTGTTTTTAGAAATTATGTTTTTGTAAAATTATCTGATTTATGTCTTATTTTTAGTTTGTATGACCATAGTATATTAAAATAGGATCATTTACCCCTTAATTTATTTTTTTTACCTAACCTTGAACTAAGGTCCATTTGAGATATTCTCATTAATTTTCAATCTTTTTCTAACCAATCACAGGACCAAATAGAACCAAACTTTGCAGAAGTGCTACTTGGGTGTTCATCATCATTTTGTATGGGGTTTGTTCTATTTTAGAAATTCAACTTGGCTGCTAAGATCAATTATGCTTTCTGACTAGCTGATATATAAAAATCTCTTCTTCTTAGAAACCACATATGTGATTGAAATGTTTATTACAGGACTCTGTATAAAGTTTGTAATTTATTTGTCGATCGAAAATCTAAAGAGCAAATTTTTATCATAGGACCTATTAGGAAATATTTTTTAATTATTCTTTTCTAATACCACTGAACCATTTGACAGCAAACTTGGCTAAAATATAGATGTGCATTTCTGATTCAAATTTAAATTATAATATCTAAATTAGTACACACAACATCAACATTGATAACCTTCATCAGATACGCTTAAAGTCAAAAGTAAGAAAGCCAAATAATTTTAAAATCTTTTTGGAGAAAGAAAACCAGGGGGGTCTAAACAGTATAGTGAAAATCAGCTATTTTATATTGAATTCATCAAGTGCTGACCAAAATATTATGTACCTTGATAAAATAAAACAGTCCTCGAAATGAAAATTTGAATTTACTGGTCGAAATCAAAATATTGAATTTATTTTTATATAGTTCTAAATAAAAAATGAAAATTTACTGTCCGAACAAAGTTTTATTGGTCTTGGGCCTGAGGATGGTGCTCATCGTGAGGACTGTAAAACCAAAAATATAGGGAAATTTACAATTTTGTAAAAATCTTCTCATCATAAGATTTGTTACCAGTGTGAGGTCTATAATTTAATGTAAATGCTGTTTTGTTTGGTATGGTTATAGTGAAATAATTATTACTTTTTTCAAGAGCTGCTAGTAAAAACAAGCCTTTAATTTTATGAATGACATTTTGGAATTATTTTGAAATTAGAATTTGATAGGTGTCAACTTGAGAAACACAGTGGCAAACATAAAATTCATAATCAGTTTGAAGTAGCTCTTAGACAGGCACTTAAAACTGTAGAAACTTAGGCTCTTATCTGCTCAGTTATCCAAGTACACAACTCATAACATTATTTACTAGCTTCAAAATTCTTGCCTATTGTTATGATAAAAATGTATTTGATATAATGCTTTGTTTGTTGTTAAATTCAGTTATTTACAGATTGAACACTTAATGGTTTAAAACTATTTGTTTTGAACGGGATTCTAAGCATTAAGTAATCGGAAATAAAGATCGTGGAAAGCATCAGATTTTCAGGTTTATTTGATGTAAAACAAAAGATAGATAGAAACTCTTTAGAATTATTTACTAGAATTATTGGACAATCCAGAGACAGACCATAGAAGGGGCTTTTACATTGTCTGGAAATATGCTGGTAGGGGGTTGAACAAATAAAGAAATTCATTTAACCCTCCTTGTAAACAAATTGACAAATTCTAATTCATAATTATATACAGATGATTTCAATCAGTAAAGTAAATAATAGGAGTTTACTTAGAAGTCCTATTATTTGTATTTGAAATATTTTGTAGGAATTAATTCTGAAGTCAGTAGCCATGATGGTCTGCAAATGGGAACATTTTATGATGAAGTGTAGTAACTGGGTCTTTAATCGGTCCAGCTAATAAAATACTTGGTTTTAGATTTAAACAATGTGAAGTGATTGTAGTCCTACAATATTAATTAACATCTGACTATTTGACTCAGACATGTAAAATCCTATGACCAGTCCTAGCCTTGATTTCTAGAATGAAAATTTGTCAAACTTTTTATATGAACCTGAGTTTTAAACTAAAATTGAAACAGATTTGTATTTGTACAAATATCAGACCTAATTTAGGTTGTATTTTGTTCCTAGAAATCTAGACCAGGATTCTAGTAATATCAATTGATTGACCTTTGTATCACTAATAGCAACTATTTGATTAAATACATATTTCACTGAGGGAGAAAAATGTGATCATGATATAATAATGTAAATTGCATACAGACATAGAGAGATACTGGGAAAAAACTTAGTAGCAGCCTTTTTCATGTAGTCAGATATTAATATAGGTCTATTTTTTGGGGGGTAGCAAGTGTAAGTAAATGATTGTGATGTCTTCTCTAAGACACATGGAGTGAGAGATTTTTTTTTAAAATGCATAAGGAGCCATTTTTTAGTTACATGCATTTCATTGTGTGATCAAGTTACTTGAGATGATGATGATGTTTGCCTTTGACTAGGCCAATTAAGAGCAAAGACTGGTTAACTTGGAAACAGGATAATTTGTCGTAGTGGAGCGACATGTCTACCCACAATCTGTTTCAGTGAGCTTGCATTATTAAAATTTAACAAAGAGAGTTGGTCTAGTACAAAGCGGACATCATCTTCGTATCATCAAAATGTAACTAGTTCTCGCCATGATATAGCTGAAAATTGCTCACTTAGCTGTAAACAGCAATCGCTCACTCAGTCACATCAGTTTAATCAGATCATTTTTTGAAGGAGTTGTTACAATTTTTGACTTGTCATCAAAATGGTTTTCATGTACAGTACAACTCTTCTTCATTTAAATGGCAATTTCACACTATCTTTCCCAAAAGATGAAAAAATGTGGGGAGGGGGGACAAGTTTGGTTATTTTCATTGTTTTATTTGTGACTTTGTATTGTGTAAGCATGTTATATAGACTAGAAGTAGAAAATACACTTAATGTTGTGTTGTTTTGTTTCAGGAAAAACAACTTGAAAACCAGCAGTCATCTTTGTTCACAAAGAAAGGTAATTTTTTTTGTTTAGTGCATATAATTTTTTGGTGTAATACTGTACATGTTATTAAATCTTTTAAAAACTATTGCAAATATCAGAAATTAAAAGAACAGAGCTTTTATTGCTATTTGAAGGTCATGTTTAATATTCACAAAGGTTGTGGATGAATCCATTAGAAAATTATCTTTAAAAATATTTGCCAAATTATTAAAAATAATAAAAGGGGAAAAAGACCAAAATTTACTTTTACACTTAATAGTGACATTAATACCTTCTTCTTTAAAGCATGTTGATTGATTGATTAATTGGTTGATTGGTATTTAATGCCAACTTTAGCAGTATTTCAGCTATATTGTGGCATTAATGCATGTTGAAGATAAGTGATATCTGTTGTGAATATGAAAGGTTTTGTCTTTTTGTGGGTGGAGCACAACACAACGAGCGTTTAAGATGTAGAATTTCCCACACAAGTGGAAGTTATGAAATATCCCTATTTTCATAATTTGGTTGAAAAAAGAAGAGCATTGTGTTTTTCACTGGAAGTATTCAATATCTTTTGTTCTAATTGTAACATTCGTTTTGATGATATTTATTTTATCATGTCATAGCCAAGATAGCGTGAGGAGACATTTTCTTATGTGGTGGTTTTCTCCAGGTACATTTTTGTACTCCGTATTCCTCCACCGATAAAACTGACTGCCACAATATAACTGAAATATTGTTGAAAGTGGCATTAAACACCATAAACCAAATAAACCATTTTCTTTTTGGCTTATTCCACATTTGACAGATTTGACTCAAATCATTTTTATACGCCCGTCTCGAGACTGGCCGTATTATGTGATTGGGTATGGCGGTCCGCACAATAACTTTTGTTCTGTATATCGGATCTAACTTGGCCACATGATTCCCCTGTGGAAGGGGAAGAACCCTATTTATTTTGAGGTCATTAGGTCAAAGGTCAAGGTCACCGTTACTATAAATAATTTTTTTTACAACAGGGTCGTTTCCTCACGATAACTTTAGTTCTGTATATTAGATCTTTAACAAACTTGGCCACATGATTCCCTGTGGAAGGGGAAGAACCTTGTTTATTTTGTGGTCATTAGGTCAAAGGTCGAGGTCACCATTACTATAAATAGAATTTTTGACAACAGGGTCGTTTCCACATGATAATTTTAGTTCTGTATATTGGATCTTTACCAAACTTGGCCACATGATTCCCCTGTGGAAGGGGAAGAACCCTATTTATTTTGGGGTCATTGCCATTATACCATTTGATAATTTATATAGATGGGCGTATTTTGTGATGCACACATTTCTTGTTCCTTAATGACATCAGTTTTGAAGTATTAAAAATTGTATAAAAGTTTGTATTTAGTTCAAGTGCCTATGACACCTCTCCCCCTCCCCACTACTCCCTCATCCCTTTTTCAGTGTTTTCCTGGAATGCATGTGATATGATATTAAAAATAATTCAAGTGAAAATTTAATTGTGATACATGTATATTGTTGTCTTAGTAGTCAGTTAAAACCTTGGAGAATAAATAATACAATTTAGAACTCCTCATAGCTACCAGCTGTCAGCAATCCTCTATAGAGGAGAACTCCACATAGCCACAGCCTGTCTGCAGTCCTCTATTGAGGAGAACTCCACAGCCACTGCCTGTCTGCAGTCCTCTATTGAGGAGAACTCCACAGCCACTGCCTGTCTGCAGTCCTCTATTGAGGAGAACTCATCATAGCCACCGCCTGTCTGTGGTCATCTATTGAGGAGAACTCCACAGCCACTGCCTGTCTGCAGTCCTCTATTGAGGAGAACACAGCCACTGCCTGTCTGCAGTCCTCTATTGGGGAGAACTCATCATAGCCACCGCCTGTCTGATGTCATCTATTGAGGAGAACTCCACAGCCACTGCCTGTCTGCAGTCCTTTATTGGGGAGAACTCATCATAGCCACCGAACGTCAGTTATCCTCTATTGAGAACTCCACAGCCACTGCCTGTCTGTAGTCCTTTATTGGGGAGAACTCATCATAGCCACCGAACGTCAGCAATCCTCTATTGAGGAGAACTCCACAGCCACTGTCTGTCTGCAGTCCTTTATTGGGGAGAATTCATCATAGCCACCGAACGTCAGCAATCCTCTATTGAGGAGAAATTCCTCATAGCCAACAGCTGTCAGCAATCCTCTATTGAGGAGAAGTCATCACAACCATCAACTCTCAGCAATCCTCTTTTGAGGGGAAACTCCTCATAGTCACTGGCAGTCAGCAATCCCCTATTGTCATTGAGGATAACTCGTAGCCACTGTCTGTCAACAATCCTTTATTGAGGAAAAGTCATCATAGCCACTGTCTGTCAGCAATACCCTATTGTCATTGAGGATAACTCGTAGCCACTGTCTGTCAACAATCCTTTATTGAGGAAAAGTCATCATAGCCACTGTCTGTCAGCAATCCTTTATCAAGGATAACTCCCCATAGCCACTGGTGATCAGCAAGCCTCTTTAAATAAATACAAAATTCAATTAAATCATAAAATTCTCATGATTGACGTGAAAAAATTTAAATTTTAGTTTTATGAATGAAAATGAAACACAATTTAATACTACTTGTGGTCAGAAATAGTTGTAAAACCTAAGAAACCACACTCATTTGTATCTGAGAATGATTTGCTATCAAATTGTAACTTGTGAGTTATTTATTATGTGTAATATGATTAATTGGTCAAATTTATTTACTTTGTCACAATGATAGCCATATTATAAAACTATCAAAATCATTAAATTTAAATTTAACTTGACGTTCTTTCAATTACTATTGTAAAAGATCAACTCCATTATAATATAGGGGTTTAATTTGCCCTTAAAGCCTCCCAACTATCTCTAGCTAGCCAACAAAAGTGAAAATGATATATTATATTTTAACACGACAAATAAAACAGAGGAGAGAAAATACTGCCTAATCTTCTATAATCCTGACCAAGTTCTTTAATCACTGCATGGAGCCGTTATAAGTGGGAGGTAATCCATAGGTAAATAACGTACCTGGGCAGGTAACAAAACAGCTGTTATAACTGTCAGGTGGAGACTTGTTCAGGTATATCATCAATCTTCTTTGTTTAGTAGATACACAGACTAGAGTTTGAATAATTTAATACATTAAGACCTGTCATCAACTTAGCTTAACCAACCATTTTTTTCATCTAATTTTTTTTTCTTAATTTTTATTCCAGATCACATTGTCCCAATAATTATCTAGTTATCTAATTCCAGTTTATTTCTTTAATTATCTCTTTTTATGTTTTTTTTTCACAGAAAAAGAGAAAGCAAAGGAAGGAGACCAAAGAATGTTATTGGCCAGCAGATTTCCATTGGAACAGTGGACGAGTGCTCAAGAATATTTCAAAATTTCCTAACTTTTTTCTTCCAGTAAAAGTATTATATTGTACTGATATTGTTTAAGTTTGTTTTCATCTGAAACTTTTAAACTTTTGGTAGTAGCTTATTATTTAAACTATATACCAGGTTTTTTTGTACCAATTTTAATAGTTTATTAAATGTCTGTATGGCAGCCTCCAACATTTATTTAATAAAAACTAAAAATGATATGAATATTACTTTTGATTGAAAAATGTTGAAAAAATTATGCTTCTTTTTTAATCACAAACATCAGATTCCAGTATAGATCATTTTTGGAGTTTATTTATTAGAAAGTTCAAAAATTAGGATGTAAGAAATGCCATATTTTCAGAATACAATTGTAGACTAGTTGAAAACAAAATGGGACAAATATCAACAAAAACAGCCTCATTAAGAATAGAAATATATACAATGTAATCTTCCAATTACTAACTTAACTTTAAGTAATTCCTCTAAAGATTAGGAAAATATGGCATGTTTACCAAGGCCTCAGGTATCTACAATAAGGAGATTTTCTTCTTACTTCTGTAAGGGCATCAAGTTAGGATCTGTTTCAAATGGCTTAACTGAAAGAAGTTTTGGGTCAAGTTATACTGGTATTTTGATGACTTTTTTATATGAAGAAACAAAATAAGCATGTTTGATGCTGTTACTGTCAGTCACAAAAAACAACAATACTTTTTGTAGAGTCTTTTGAATTAGATACATACTAAAAACTTGCTTATGTCTATAGCATTAATCCCTCTCTTATAGGACCGTCCCTTCTGTAATGAACAAGTGGCTTTATATGAGATAGGACCACCCCTTCTGCAATAAAAAAATAAAAGGCCTTATAGGAGGGATGGTCTCTCTTGAGAGTGGGGACAGATTAGTAGTATTTTACTATCTGTGCATCTGAAATCTGGCCTTTGGTGGCAGTTCCCTTTATAATAGAAAGGGGACTACTGTACATGTATTCTTTTTTAATAAATGGGTCCAATAATTGTTGTATTTTGACAATAATTAGTATCAGTAGATATTAATCATATTTTATAAGTTTGTACAACATTTGTCACAGTTACTAATAATAAAATTGTATTTATACATCTGTGATATAAATATATGACCCATATCATTTGGTTGAAAGTGGCATTAAACACCATTAAACAAACAAACCCATATCATTTGTAATGCCTTATTATGCACTATGGATTTTGCCTTTCGGAGTTACATATTCTAGCATATCAATGTTGGAATTTCCTTCAACCAGGCAACTGAGATATTTTTTTTCAGCATCCAGTCACTTAGGAAATTTTAAAGACTGCATATTTAACATTTTTACACAGCTAAAATAAGTTAAAGCAAAAGACTATATTTTTTTTTTTATTTATGCAGCAACGTTAAAACAATGCAAGACTTTCTATGTACTGTTATTTATCTGTAATTTTGACATTTTGTCTTAGATCTCACAGAGTGATATTTACAGTATCAACAAACACACTCTGCTCATACTGGAAATGATCGGTCAGCGCGACGTCAAACATTATGACCATACAGATGAAACACAATAATGTTAGTTTTGAAGGTGTCAACACGCAGCTCATTCTAGTGCGACATAGCTATATTTTCTGTCTCAACCTTCCCAACCTGCCGATATTCTATATGTATTTATGTCTATATTTTGTAGAAAAGAATGCATTCTGATGTATATCTTATCTGTATTTATTGAATCTCATGTTAATTTATTTATCAAGGAAAGAAATACAATGTGAACAAAAAATACTTTAAAAAAATATTACAAAGTGGACAAATTTTTAGTTTTGTCAGTTTGGGTGAAAATATTAATGTTATCTGATTGTATTGTTTGTATGTTACTTATTAACCATTGTAATTACATTTGTTTCAAATATCTCCATTGTGTCAAATTTCTACATTTTTAATGTCTCTGATAGAACATGAGTTGTTATAATATAGGACAACTTTTGTGGGTTTTCAGTAATACTTTCATTGTACATAAATCAGAGCTAATTGGAAGAAAGTTGATCCTTTCAGAGCTATTTTTGGGACTATAACTGGGTCACAAAAGTGAAAGTAGTAAAATATAGTGATGGGGGTATGTTGAAATATGTCAGTTTGCTGTGCATTTGGTACATCATGCACAGATAAAACTAAAACTCTGATGGAATGGATGTCGCTCAAGACAAAGATTTTGTTGTATATTCTGGGTATACAATATACCAGTATGTATATTGTCAGAAAATGTAAAATTTATTTGGAAGAGCTTTTGAAACAGATAGAGAAGTGAGCCTCTGGTAAGCTTTTCCTGCCTTCTTCACAATGATTATCGATAAATATTTTTGCCAACGATGTATGTATGTATGTTATCTTTATCCTGCAATATCAAAGAGTTGCAAAACTTTGTCTGATTTGTCTGATTTAATAAAAACAAGAATCATAACAGACCACTCTAAACTCTGCCCTCTATCATGTCCATGTTATACTGGTACATGTTTCTTACTTGTCTTTGGCCTCTGCTCTATCTAGAATCAGAGTACCAGGAGATTCACATTGTCTAGTATACAAATAAAGTAACAATGTATTATTACACTTGTTCATTTTTTATAATAGCAGTCAGACTGCAGGGCATAATAAAATGGCTCCTCATTGCAGAAGGTTTTTTTTTTCTTCAAATATTTATTGTAAGTCAGATGCCTTTAATATTATGGTGAGGGTTGTGATTTGTCAAACTGGTATTTCTGCGATTTATCCTGTAATGTATTTTAATACTCTGTCTGAATTAGATTTAAAAAACAACAACAACATAAAGTTAGGAGTCATAATATTCAAATATATATTTCCCCTAACATCTTTTTTGTTCTGAAACATTTTTTTCTTGTGATTTTGTATAAATGAACATACTGTACAAGTATTTTTCAATACTAAGAAAGGAAATGACTTATTTTGTCCATCAAACAAATTTAAAAAAAAAGTAATTCTCCCATGTCGTGTTTTAAGATCTTTTTAACATGATCCATGGATTATTATATTTGTGAATATTTTACACCGAGTGATAGTGAGGTGTAAAATTTTAACAAATATAATGCCTTACCATGTTTTCTATCAAATTTTTGGGAGGGACGTATTGTTTTTATCTTGTTCGTCTCAGTCCATCCATCAAAATAGTTGGTATGTACAACTCCTCCTACATTTTAAATTAGAATTCCTCAAAACTTTGCAAACTTTTAACTATATGATAATTTGTATATTGTGAAGGCAGTTTGACCAGACTATTCTTGATTTTGAAGGAGTTTTTGTCCTATTTTGACTTGAATATTCAATAACAAAACATTTGCATGTGCAACCTATTCTACATTTTTAATGGGGATTCCTCTAAACTGTGCATGCTTATTTATCACATATTAAGATATTGTTACATCAGTTTGATTGGACTATTTTTGAAGGAGTGGAGTTGTTGCCTTTTTTATTTAGAATTTTTCCTGACAAATCTTGTGTGTCATGGAATTATAAAGAATACTTTTCAAAACAATGGAAGGTTGTGGACGAGACATTTGTCTTTGTGTCAAAATAACCTTTAATTTTCATTTTATTTTATTACCAGGGCTGGTTTCTATTATTTAAGGAATTTTTTAAATATTTGAACAGGTTATTTGATATAACCTGGTTTTGGGCAGTTTACACTTATTAAACCATGGTTTATGAAAAGCGTAACTGTTCCAAATAACCTGTTCAAAAATTTCAAATATTCCTTATAATTTAATTTTTACAACAAAATTTAAGGATTCCACGATTTTAATTACAATTATTTCATGAAACTATTTGAATTTGTTGTTGGTGAATGAATATGTTGGTGATGTCACAATACCAACCCAGGGTATCAAGTACATGTATAACTAATTGTTTTTGCATAATGAACTAATGCAGTGTGATTAAACTCTATAAACCACTTCTTAGTTCTAATCATGATAGTATGAATGTATGCTTGTGAAAGGGGGAAGTCAGTATTAGCTGAGAAAGATATTGAAACAGAAATCCATACTGTGATATTTTTTTTATACATTATATATATTTTCAACTTTACTTGTAAATGTCTTTTTTGTGTGTGTGTGTGTAATTATTACATGTATATAAATACATTTGTGTGGTGTACAGTGACATGTATGTAGTGAGGTTAAAGTAAAATTTTGGTATTTAAACATCACATCATATTTACAAGGGACTGGTTTCTTTTGTCAATGCCACCATTATGTTTAATATAGATATTTTAGGCACCAACTATATTAGGGGTTGGGCCAGATTTTTTTTTGTCTTTTACAATATTTGTCAAATATAAAATAAATTTTTACTTTTAATACTGCACCACATAAATATACCAAGCAACTTTTCTGAGCAAATTATTTTTTAATTTTATTTTTCAAGTTTTAAGCCACAAACAGCATTTTCTTAATTTTGTCAGATTTTTTTTCTGAAATATTCCACCTCGCCTCCTTTTTTTCCATAATATGATGCCTTTAGTGTTTTGACATGATTTATTATGTGTATATTTACTAGGACAAGTGAACTTGTATAGATAGTAAACATTTTCTCTTCTGTGAACAACTCTAGGGTTATAAGATGATGATAATGAAAAGATGTATGTTCTTATTAAAACTGTTTTCACTGGACAGTCAATCATTTTATAAGCCATTACAATTTTCATGCATTTTATTTAAAATTTAAGATTATTTTTTTTTTCACAAAATTTAATGTTTGATTACAAAAAAAGTCTGATTAAGAAATTCTCATGTACATTTGTATATGAAATTGGACTATAAGGTTTTGTGAGTTCTTAGATTTTACACTTGTGTATACATATTTCTTTATTTTAAGAAATTAATTACAAATTTGTTGTGTGTTGATAATATTTGTTGTCTGAATTTTTAGTTTTGTCTTATTTTTTAAAAGTCATTAAAAATGAAATTTATAGTTTCTCTCTCTTTATGTTACAAGAATTATATCTCATAAGAATACACCTTACCTGTAATATATACTTTATTCATCTTCTGTACTGAAAGACTAAACAATTTGAACTGAAACATGACAAGAATCAAATATGAATAGTCCTGAATAGATTCCTCAATTTGTATGTTCTTCTTCTTCTTCTTCTTCTTCTTACCGGTTATGACTCTGTGTAATTGAATTTGGTGTGCCTCAAACACACATGATGCCACTCATTTGGCCAAAAAATAAAAGTTCAAATCTGGATGGTATGTATAGTAAAATCAAACTGTATAATATTTACAACTATCTACACTTGGTATCCTGCTGTTGAGATGTGTCTGGGCCCAGGGGATGGTATTCACTCTGGCCCTGAAGTTCCCCAGAGATCCCGACTCCACTACAGAATCTGGTAGTCTGTTCCATTCTCTTGTTGTTCTATGAAAGAAGGAGTGGTAAAAGATGTCTTTCTGCACAAGTTTCCTGATTTTGTGGTTGCCTCTGGTTTTGACTGTCTCATGATGTGTGGTACTTTGCTGGATCAATGGCAATCACCTGGTGCTGGATCTTGTAACAAGACTCTGTTTTCATCAGCTGTCCTAGGTATACAGCGATTGTCACAGTAGCTTGGTAATGCACCCTGGAGATTTGTCCTGATAGCAGTTATAGACACAAGGAGCTGCTCGTCTCTGTGCTTGTTTTATGTCTCTATGATGGTGATTTGGTGCAGGTGCATACTGAAAATGTATTTAATGATATCTTTACTTTATATTGTATATCTTATTTTTATTACTCAGTAGCTATCTTTTGTGACTCTTATACGGGTATACATCTACCACTGATAGAGGTGAATTCCTTTAAAAACGTTAAACATTCTGGTCATCTTTTTCATTCATATATTTTTGGTTCATGCCTCTTATCTGAAAAATCATCAATTAACAATGAGGACTTGTCATTATTTAACAGGAACTCATTTTGCAGTTCACGTGTATTTGCCGATGTAGCAGGCAATATTGTCCGACCGGACCATATTGCCTAGGCTGAATCGTCCGGTTGGACATTTGAGACTAGGCGGAATAGTCCGGATCCAGGCAATATGGTCCGGTCTGTTATCACAAAATGTATGCTAAAAATACAAAACAAATTTATGACAAATATTATGTATTTTATACTTTATTTACACAAGGAAACAAGAAATTATTGTAACGTTTATTTTATTTCCTGCAAATGCAACAAAACCAAGTTTTTGCGTTGGGCAGTTCTGCTTGGATCCCCAAGCATTATAAATGGAACCATTCCATGCATCTGTTACAACCTATGACTTCCTTTACCGATGGTTGTTGACAGACGGGACAGCTATATTCCCGGCTCTTCTACTTGTTCAACAAAGAACTATCTATAACTATGACTAAAATTCGGCATGCAGTCAATGCAGGGCTACAATCATACTGTAATATAAAGTATATTCACCTGGTACAACATCAATTAAAAGCACTGCATCGGTGGCGTAATGGTTAGCGTGCTCGCCTCGGGTGCGGCAGATCGTGGGTTCGAGCCCCGGTCAGGTCAAACCAAAGACTATAAAATTGGTATTTGCTGCTTCTCCGCTAAGCACGCAGCATTAAGGAGAAATAATGATTGCCTCAAAATCAAGATAATGTGTCCGAGTGGGGCGACATGCCTAGCCGTGAGCTATAATTTGGTTGACAAGCTCGAAGAATCCTGTGCTTTTCTGTTTCCCTTCGTCTTGTCTCTCCATCCGAATTGGTAAAATATAGAAGATTGTCTTTTGCTACAAATTGCTTTGCCTGTCTTCTTATTTTCCGCTTTTCGTTTTCAGTCAGCCATTCTTGATATTCTTTGTCTATTTCATACTTCAGAAGTGCGTTATAAACGCTCTCTTCCATGTTTGCCAAATAATTTACTTAACAGATTCGTTCAATATATACTATATCCTTTAAGAAGTGTTCACCGAATATTGTGTTGTGGCGATTGTAAGGAAATTTAACCGTAATTTGTATCTGAACTTGATTCCATGAAACAAAGGCCGGACAAAATTGCCTAGGGTCGGAACAGATTGCCTAGGCTGAATAGTCCGGCCCGGATGATACTGCCTAGGCAATTATGTCCGTGTGGACAATCTGGCGGTCAGACGTTCTAGCCTGATACACCGGTTCCATGGTGTTATAATCACATAATATTAGCCGCGGAATCATAGGTCAACGGAATCGTCTCCTTTCGTCTGGAACTGAAAACAATTTATTTTGTAACCTAAAAATTAAGTGGGCGAGTTCCTGTCATAAAGTATTCCCCTAAATTTCACTTCTCTGCCTGGTGCATTTTTCAAAATCGCTTACAAATTCTCTACTTTCATTAATTTTATCAAAGATTCTAAATCCTAGAAGAACGAAATATAAAGGACACAAACCACAAAGATTGAACAATAAAAATGTACAAGAACGTTAACGTATCGTAAAGAAGGAACGAAGGACAAGAAATGCTGCTTAGAGAATAAAATGGAAAAACAACTTATTGTATAGTGAAGCATTTAATATGAAGAAACAAAGGTTAAAAGGACTAAATTCACGTGACGAGTTTACCTCCAAACTAGAGAACATCAATATCATTTCTTACAGTGAGCAGTATTAATAACGTTATAAATGTAACTTACACACGACGCGTGTCTGTAATTACCTTCATCAGCCTGTAAGCTTAAAATCAAAATATTAGAAAGCCAAATAATTTAAAAATGTCTGGGAGCAATAAACCAAAGGGACCAAGTCGGCTAAGGTCACCTATGTAAAGGGACCAAGTCGGCTAAGGTCACCTATGTAAAGGGACCAAGTCGGCTAAGGTCACCTATGTCTATGGACCAAGTCGTCTAAGGTCACCTATGTCTATGGACCAAGTCGTCTAAGGTCACCTATGTCTATGGGTCAAGTCGTCTAAGGTCACCTATGTCTATGGGTCAAGTCGTCTAAGGTCACCTATGTCTATGGGTCAAGTCGTCTAAGGTCACCTATGTCTATGGGTCAAGTCGTCTAAGGTCACCTATGTCTATGGGTTTGATAACAATTATTATTTAAGAACTGTAACTTTCAATTTAACTGAAGATACTTTAAAGTAGACATACTTTGTAAATTTAGGATGTTGTATTTAATCAACAGAATTTACAAATTCTTATTCCCCGTAACATCGGATAAAACACAATATCATTTTTTTTTCTTACCAGATGATACAAGCTGTTAGTGAGAATAATTGTTCCTAAGCAATATTATTGCTTATATACTCTGGCGTTTTTTTTTGGGATCTGAAATAGAGATAGATTTTATAAGAATCTGTGGTCATAATTCATTGTTGTGGTTACGCACCCTTTGTCAGGCGTACATGACACACAACAAATATATTAAAATGAAAATGTGAAACTGACAAGCACCAGCTTAAAGTCGAGTGGATTATTTTCTAAATGTGCATAAGTTTTTAATACTTAATACTTTTATCTATGGAAGTTAAAGGGAGGGACTCTGTAATTTTTTTTCAAGATGAAGCGGAAGGAATAAACAAAATATCAGAAACATATGTATCGATGATAGTTTTAATTGCTAAATGCGAGTGTTATGTTTTATTTAAGACATATTTAATGTCTTGGTGAAATTTGAATGTTACATAAAGAAAGACAGAAGATAGCAAGACATGATAGAAATAAAGGTAAATCATATCGTACATGTTGGTATAGTTACCAGGGTTCTATGATTGATGAACAATTATAGCTTTTCATATCCAATCCAATCAAATCCTTCTTTGCAGAGCAAGCCCGCTTTCGCAGGTAATTTCAATGTTGTTATACGGACAAAGGACGCATTCATATACAGGGAACATGGGACAGCCTTGAACCTCTTGGTTAAGGGCAGAAGAGACATTGTAGACGTTCAAGGAGTGCAAGGTAACCGGTGAATACTGATGCCGTCAGAGACTGTTGGTCATAGTCCAAGGAGGATTTGGTCTCGACGTAGGTTTCTATGGAAAACGGGGTTTCTCGAACTGTCCAAGACATCTTGAAAAATACACTATTCTAACCTTTTATGCATTGAATCTTCTTCACAAGCCTGGAATATCAAGGTGATAGCATGATTATTAAAAGTTTTATAAATTGATATGTGGGGGGGGGGGGGGNGGGTGACACTGTATAATAAAAAAAAAGATTACATTCTACCGTCTGTAGATGGATACTAGAACATGTCCATTTGTCGTAAAACGCCAGAATCGAATACAATTTTCTAAACTGTGTCGTTGTATATCTTACTTTTCAATACCATGGCATTGCTCATTAAAACAAAACTGATAAAAAAAAAATATCGCATGTACATATATGACGATCACGTGCAATGTTAGCACAGTCAACATCTTACTACAACAATTACACAATAATTAAATTTCAAGTGGGATATATATTTGAGGGCTTATAGCATATTTTATTTTTGTTTACTGAGGTAACGAAAGTGATTAATGTCAGATTGAGTGAAGTGTCAACAATTGGCGGGAGATTGTCTGATATATATACTCGTGTGTCGTTTAGAACATCTTTTTTCAATAACTGCAGTTTAAAGGTATGATTTTCTGTGTCTGGTTTTCTTCAAAACACGGATGTTGCAAATCAAATAATTCAACAAAAATGAAATTTGTAGTTTTTGCCTCATCAAATATAAAATTGCTTCTGTGTTTATTATTTAAATGTCGACGTTTGTAATTATTTGCATGCTGGTAGATGTTCCAGAATGCCAATCATTTTAAAGAAACCACCCGAAGATCAGTAAGTCAGACGGTACTGAGCCCACCGTGGTGCAATTTGTGATCACAGTATCAGTATTGATAGCGCCCTCCGCGTAGAAAAAAAACAGTCAGCATACGATACTTTTTTTTCTGAGACGGAGATAATTGTTATGACAAGAAATCATAATAACACTGAATTAAAATTTTCATAACTAGGGACCTATGAAATATTTTTGTAATATTTAATATTTTTTGTTTTATTTGGACATCCTGAAATTGTAGATTTTATCTATTGATATGTTGCTATAGAAGAGACTGAAAACTGATTCTTTTATTCATTATCTTTTTTAGCTGTCACTAGATTCCAGAAAATGACAATGGTTATTGCTGGTCGAGTGCTTAGACTCGTCCCTGTCGACTACAAGTTTAACACCACTGCTATGGGTTCGTGCTCTGATCCACACCCCAAGTGTTAATGCTTCTAAACACCTTTATCTTGTCAGGACTTTCTCCCTCTGCAGTCACGATAAAGGCTGAATACTTGTTAGAAGTGATTATAAATACCAATAAACACACAATTTAAAAAAAAAAAACAAGATTTTAAAGGAGCGTAACAAAACGTATATAACTGAAATACGGGTTAAATAAACAATTGACAATAAAACTTCAAAACAAAACAATTATAATACTAACGTCTAAAAAGTTTTCAAATGCACTCCAAAATAAAAGTTGAAATTAAATTTTAAAACGGCGAACATGTCTGAATATTTTCTCCGGACTAATGACCAAAACCCTAGAATCGGCGAGTATATATAGCTACACCAGGGTATCTACATATACGACAGGCGGTTTTCGGGACTCCTGTGAGGACAACGATTGTATTGGTGGTTCTTTCATTAAATGTACACGTGCGGTTGTTTACTTTTATAATAAACGAACATATACAAAGAACTGTACAGTTACGGCTACTTTAAAACTCATAACTATAATAGAGTTGTTATCATGCCTATCTCTGTTACTAACCCGTGTGTGCTTTATACCATTATAGGGATCGAACTACACACATAGGTTCAGTCATGGCTTCCTGTCTATGGTGAGCTTAGGAGACAAAGGGTGCAACATCTGGTTCAACTTCTTGAAACAGTATTTAAAATATAACTCGCATAGAATAAGCATTAGAGAAACCAGAAAGGGCAATCAAGAAGATAATAGAGACAACGCCGCATTCTGCATACATGTACTAGTCGAAAGTTTGACCAAAGAGTCATGAGAGCTTTTGCCATCATTTGGCGTCGGTCTGTTCTTCCGTCGTCTGTAAATTTTTCACAATTCAATCTTCTCCCTCGAAACTCCCTGTCAAAAGTTCAAAAAGTTCAAAAGCTTTATTTAAAGACGATACATAGCAATACAAATAACACAAGCTCTATTGAGCTTTTAAATCGTCAATCAAATAACATAAAATAGTAACAGAAAACATGCATGACAGTACATATAATACAGCAAGGTATATATAAGGCATACAATCATAAGACATTACACACATTAAAAAAAAGCAGCAAAATATTAATAGCACATATATATCATGCATACTTACTAATAAATAAAACATAAGGCATTGCATATGAAGCACATATTATTATAAACACAAGCGACAAAGATAATTAAGCACAAACACAAATAATGTATGCATTACAAGCACTAATTTAAAAATAGCAATACTAAAAGCTTGAAACTATAGCACTACAGAGCAAAGCTATTTGCATGCAATGCAACGGCATGAATTGCCAGTCCATGTACTGATTAATTTTGAAAATTGATAAAAATTTGTTTCATTTCGAAAATGTTCTGGCAATTCATTCCATAATTTTGAAGTGGTATAACGAAAAGAGTCAATACCGTACCTGGAGTAATTCAGTTGTGTTACTGTATCTGAAAGAATATTGATGTTTCTTAATATTTATTAGATCATACAAATATGATGGACTATTCTTATTAATAATTTTAAATGTTTCCAGTGCAATTGATCTTAGCCTACGCACCTTTAGTGATGATAGCTTTGACAAGTGTAGTAGTTCTTCATAGTTACTTGTGTAGTTATTATAAACAAAGCGTAGAGCTCGTTCTTGTATTTTTTCCATTTTTAAAGTATTTTTTTCACTACAAAAATGCCAGGTGATCGGACAATAATTAAAGTTTGATAACATAATAATAAATAGTTAGTCTGCCAAGTTTGTTTAGATATTTTCCAATGCGCTTTAGTACATTTAGTTGGCGGGAGACTTTTTTTTTTTTTTACATATATCTGAAATGTGTTTTTCAAATTTAAGTTCATAGTCTATTGTTACTCCTAATAATTTAACATCATTTTCACACTCTATCCTATTTCCTTTTAATTCAAAAACTATTTTATGGTCGAAAGATTTTTTACCGATTGCCAAAGCTTGAAACTTGTTTGGATTGGCTTTCATAATATTATAATCAAACCAATCCAGCATCTTTAAACTGTTACTCTCCAAATTTTGAACAACATTTTTGATATCATAGTCAACATAGGACAGAGTGTTATCATCAGCATAATTATAAATTGTACTTTTATTTACAACATAAAAAATATCATTTATAACAAAATTACTGCACACATTTTCAACCTTAATACACTGTTTTCTTTGATAAAGGTATCTAAATAAAAGATCAAGTGCACTATCAGACCAACCATAAGTTTTCAATTTTAATAGCAATAAATTGTGAGGCAAACAATCAAAAGCCTTTGATAGGTCCATCAGTATGGCGGTCACAAATTTATTGTCATCCAGGGCCAGTCTTCGATCATTTTTAAAAAGGCTGTTTGACACCAGTATCCGGGACGAAAAGCTGACAAAAAGGAATGAAAATGGTTTTCAAAGAAAGAAGAGAGCTGATCAAAAATTGTTCGCTCAAAATTTTTTGAGATAGTTGGAAGAACTGGACGATAGTTTGTTTTGTCTAGCTGATTATTTTTGTTCTTGAATAAAGGTTTGATTTGTGCTATTTTTAATTGGTCTGGAAAAATGGATGTTTCTATTGATTTATTAATCAAAGATGTAACTGGACCTGTAATAACAGGCTTTGCAAGTTTAATCATTTTTGCAGAAATGCCATCAAAACCAGTTGCTTTTTTTATATTCAATTTGTTTATCTGTTTATCGACAAAAGTTGGTGTGACAGGTTTGAATGTTAAAGTGTCTGTATTTGTAGTAGGTTTGTTTGTCTTTATATCTTGTATACTTGGATGGTTCTCATCAATAACTGTATTCGGATTTCCAATATTTTTGGCTACATTTATGAAAAAATCGTTAACGTGTGATACTTTTTTTTAGGTCATTTACAATTTCATTGTTCTCACTTAAGGTTATAGAGTTGTTTGTTTTTACTCCTTTGTTAGATAAAAAAGTCTTTATAGTTGGCCAGAAGTCACTTGACTTTGATTCACCTGCACATCTTTCATAAAAATAATTCTGAACAGATTTTTTCTTCAGTTTATTGACAAAATTTCTCTGCTTTCTATAAGCTTCCCAGTTTTTGTTTGTTTTTTGCTTCAAAAATTTATTGTGTAGCGTACGCTTTTTGCAAATGTCCTGTCGCAAACCCTTATTCATAAATGGTGCAGGATGTGTAATATATCTTCTTTTTTTCAGTGGTATATTTTTTGACTACCTTTATGAAAGTTGTTTCAAAATTGTGATAAGCTATCTCAACATTAGAGTGTTCTGTTATTACATCTAGTTGTTCAGATTGTAGTTCTTGTAAGAATTTCTCATGGTCAAAATTTTTGAAACTTCTGTATGTAACATAATCTTTTTTAAGTTTTGGTATTTCACCCTTTAATTTTACAGATATCAAATTATGATAATCACTCAAACCACAGTTAAAATTTGTAGCATTCTGACATTTATTTGGTTTATTAGTCAAAATCACATCTATAAGTGTTGGTAAAGCATCTTTAGTAAAACATGTTGCTTTTTTTATCAAATTTGAAAAATCAAAAAATATCGCACATATTATTTAAAGGTGTACTTTTACAAGTATTGTCTAACAACATATTATATTTTAAATCACCAAGTATAAGAATATTGTCATATTTTACTGATAGCTGGTCAAAAGTTTATATAAAATCATTACTAAATTCTTTATCACTCAAAGAGGGAGGTCTATAAAGTCCACAAATGATCCATTTTTCATTTTTTACGACTATTTCTGTGAAAATGGATTCTATAATTTTACATTCAAGTTTGTGTTTTCTGTCACTTGGTAAGTCTGATCTAATATAAGTTACTAACCCACCGGCGTTAGCTGTCCTGTCAGCTCTCCACAGATGGAAGTTCTCTATCTGAAATTGGGCACTGTTAAAAGATTCGTCTAACTTCGTTTCTGCAATGGTAAGCATATCACAGATGTTGGATATTAGCAAATCTTTAATACATTGTAAAACCAAATTTGTTTCTAAAACTATTAATGCTAATGTATGAGCATATAAATTTATTTGGGTGCTTTTTCTCTATATCTTTTAGTTCGTCAAAGTTATCATCTATATTTTCCTTTTGATTTTCGTTATCAGAAACCATGTCAACACATATCGATTTATCGAAAAATGATTCTGAGAATCGGAAAGAGTTGCATTCATTGCATACCCATGGGTCATCTGATCCACACATGTCTGTATATGTCACGGGCGAAATGTTGTGCCACCAGTAGTAACAAGCATCGCATTGTACGGCTCGGTGTGTTTTTGCGACTGGTCTTTGGCATCCCCCACATGGATGTTTGGCAGGGCCGGGGTTGACAGATATATCTCCACTGATTATCATAATAATAATTATTCTGTGATGCCTTTGCTTGAGGTCCACTGGGATAGATAAGGGACATCGTCTACAGTGTTTGAGATGATAAAATAGCATCAAGTACTTGTCCATTTCAACTTCTTTGGCAAATTTGATGTTGAGTAAACCATGAGTTTGTCATCTTTGCAGGAACGATGTTAAGAATGTTCTCTACCTAAATGCCTATATTTTTTTTTTTATCAGATAGAAAACATTCTTGTTTCTGATTGCCCAAACATGACATTTTTGTTTGTATCTCAAAATCATATAGCTGGTTGATTCTATTCAATGACATGTAACTTAGCTGACTACAATTTCAGAAAGGTTTTCCAGTCAAATAAAAAAAATATTAATTTTCAGAAAAAATTAAGATGCATAATCCCAGTGCGCCAGTCAAAAGTAAATATTCTAAAATAAATATTTCTAAATCAATCAATCATTGTGTATATTTTAACTTAATGACAAGAAAAAGCCGTCCTTTGTTTATAATTCCCATACATGATCAGTTAGATGCCATAGAAAATGGAAGACCATGACAAATAATAACAAATGCAGAAAAACAGACGGATTAGATTTGGTGACAATGATGCTTTTAAGGTCTGATGGCAGACGATACTGGCAGACGACAATGCCGCCATTAAAGTTCAGGATCCCGTTTCAGGTAATAATGGAGTTTGGCCTATTGTCATCAATCTTGAAAAGCCATTAACTTCATCCGGGTATTGTCATCGTAGATCTGAAGACGGGATAGGTTTTGGTAACTAATGAACTTCTATTGTTTTTATAGAAATTAAGAGATAACACAAATTCGATAAAAATATCTTTTGTTTCCAGGGTTCAAATAATGACACGCTATGACAGTAGACGCATGTTAGAAGAGAAAATCATTTTATTTATCAGATAAAATTAACGTATTTCTGTAATTTTAATTATAACCACACAATAATAAATGGGTTTCACGTACAAACTTCACAAATAATATGTGCGTTTCTCTTTTGATAATTATGATTAATGTTTTTAAATCATGTAAATCTACTTTAATTTCAAAACCTTTTTTCCCTCTTTTGGCTATCCTGTTTAGATTTTCTCGCTGCCAATACCTTTTAATTTATTTTGCTTTCCAGTCTTATGAGCTACGTACCTGAAGGTTATTCCAGGAACGCGTCGTGTGCACAAAATTAGATATCTACCTTTTTATTTTTAAAAATAGTGTTCCTCTTTCAAAATAGAAAAAAGCCAAGGTGACTGATAGCTTATACTTAGAAAGCTTATTGGATATATTGTATGCTTCAGAAGACTTATCATAAACATAAGATATCTATTATCTTAATTTTATGAGATATCTTATTATCTGAATATCTCATAACGCTTATCAGATATATTAGTTTTATAAAATATCTCATCGATTATCAGAAATCGAATAGGAGTTGTTTAATATGTTATAAATCTAATATATCTTATACTGGTTAGAAGACATCTTAACTAATATATTATAAAGCTTATTACAAAAGGTTGAAGACACCAAGGGAGGTAATCGGAAGCCGTAAATCGAAGGACAGACAACACAATGACCAAAAGAAAAAGGACAAACAACGATCTACAAAATATTACACAGAAAACAAACGATACAGCAACATGAACCCCATTAATAATCGGGGATGAACTCCTGTATGATATCTACTACTCAAGATGTCAATTATATATGATATCTTATAAGTTTTATTAGAGATCTTATAAGCATAACTTTGATTATGGAATAAATAGTAAAATACGGCTTACCGGTGTTCTAGAGCCATTTCCCCCCTAGCCATCTTTCCCCCCGGAAAATGGCTATATAGCCATCTTTCCCTCCGGAAAATTGGCTATATAGTAGAATTTCCCCCCGGAAAAATGGCTATATAGCCATTCC
>MJUT01060984.1:547650-558450 GCA_002080005.1 Gigantidas platifrons
CGACGTCGTGGGGAACGCCTCGCCGACGCTTGCGTTCTTGAGAGGGATAGGTTTGGGGGTGGCTCGCTTATGGTCTGGGGAGGGATATCTCACGGGATAAAGTCGCCGTTGATTGTGATAGCCGGTAATTTAACAGGCGTAAGATGTAGGGATGAAATCCTCCGGCCGGTTGCAGTTCCATTTGTGCAACAACATCACCTACTTTTCCAGCAGGATAACGCCCGGCCCCATGTAGCCAGAGTTTGTCTCGCCAATCATAACATTAACCCACTCGATTTGCCTCCGTACAGTCCAGATTTGTCCCAATCGAACATCTGTGGGACGAACTGGACAGGAGAGTAAGGAGGCGTCGGAATGTCCCCGCTACTCTCGACCAATTAAGGGCTGCCTTGTTGGAAGAGTGGGATAATATCCCCATGAGAAGGATAAATGCTCTGATGAACTCCATGCACAGGAGAATCAGGGCTGTAACAGATGCGCGAGGGGGGCATACGAGATATTGACGAGTTAATCGATTTCATTTTAACATATTGGGGGGTACTGTTAAATTGGTTTCAATTGCTCATGAATTATTGATCAAAATCTAATGAAATTTTAAAAACTTGTTGATTAAATTTGGGTTTTTATCCTTATATAATATTGAAAAAAACATTCGAATAAATAATATTAAATCACCTAAAATGTTGACCCTGCGTTTCTTTTTCCCTTCCGTATATATAAATAATTAGTTTCTTTTCATATTTTTCAAATAAAATGTTTGTACATCAAAATTAAATTATAACTTATTTATAATAAATGAGATATATATTTGGGGGAAAAACTACTATATAGCCATTTTTCGCCTATTTGCCAAAGGGGGGGATGGCTATATAGCCATTTTTCCGGGGGGAAATCTACTATATAGCCATTTTTTCCGCCTATCCAGGTAAGGGGAAAAAATGACTATATAGCCATTCCCCTCCCCCCCCCCCGGAAAAATGGCTATGGGGGGAAAATGGCTCTATAACACCGGTAAAGTCCTTCTACTATTTATTCTACATCATGATATCTCATTATGCTTATAAGATATCTTAGTTAACTGGTTTAAGATCTTGTAACGCTTATTTGATATCTTATTAGCTTATTTTATATCTTATTAGCTTTATAATATATATCTTATAAAGCTTATTGGATATCTTATAGGCTTTATAATATATATCTTATAAAGCTTATTGGATATCTTATTAGCTTTATAATATATATCTTATTAGCTTATTGGATATCTTATAGGCTTTATAATATATATCTTATAAAGCTTATTGCATATATTATAGGCTTTATAATATATATCTTATAAAGCTTATTGGATATATTATAGGCTTTATAATATATATCTTATAAAGCTTATTGGATATAATGTAAGCTTTATCAAAATATGATATCAGATAAATTTTGTTAGATATCGTGTAAGCGTTGTAAGGAATCTAGATTGTGAAATGAATATTATAACAGTTTGCTTGATGTATTTGTTTGTAGTTTTTTCTTTAAAGAGGAACAACATTTAAAATGATAACAAACTATTAATTTGTTAAATAAAATTAATTTGTGCTCTTAAAAAAATGCGTAGACGGTTGTGGAGTATGCACCTTTTGGATAAACAAACAGATGTTTTATCCCCGAGCAACTAAAACTGAGATTCGTTGACCATGCTCTTTTCTTCTTGTTTGTCTCAATGAACTTGAAAGTAAGGACACAGACCAATATAAATAATTCAAAGTCTTACAACATTATACAGGTCAAATTCCATTAAAATAATATATTTAAAGGAATAACATAATAATATACCGTCATTTTTTATTTTCATAACTGTGTTCCTGAGTCAAGATCAGATCAAGCTATTTTTTTTCTTCTAAATATCAAATATTATATCTAATAAACAAGAAATTAAGTATAGAAATAAACCATATTTGAACTTTTTTTTGTCTAGATCGATCAGTTGATAGTATTAATTATTCTTTTAAACTATTTTACCAGAACGCCCTAAATGGTGTATACAGATGGCCCCAGAAACGGCTTAATGTATCGTCTCAATATAATTTCCACCTTCATCTGAGCAATGGACAGACAGAACTTTCACCGTAGGCTTTTTATAAAGATATGATTGAATATTACTCCGAGACAAAGTCAATAATGGAACCACAGATTCTGATTTACTAACTTTATCTTATTTTCGTAATTAAATTTTCAGGAAAATTTGTTTTCCCCCGAGGCTAATTTAATACCAGAATGTTTCCTTAACAGCACAATATTGTCAAAATGAACACATAAGTCTAAAAATAACTTGTTTTGGTTCGACTTTTTAAACAAGCATGTCTGTAATGGTTAACCTCCAATTTGTCTAAGTGCATAGTGTAAACAAAGAAGGCGAAAATTAATTTTTGTGCATTCAAATAAAATACGGCAATGAAAAAAAAAAATAGCGAGAAGATGTGCAAGCAGACGTTAATGGTACACGTGCAATCTTCTTTTATATGTGTTGAGCTTCCTTCTTTATATTACTGGTGCCAATAAAAAAAAATAAATAAAACTGTAACTATATAGTAACGAAATATTAAGCTTTCAATATTAATACCTTAAACAAGAAGTTCCATTTTCTTTTTGATGCAATATATTCTTTTTTTTTCATGGTAGACCATGTTCAAATACTCACAATCCAAACTTTGCAACCGACCTGCTCAATAATAGATACGTTTTAGGTTTATAGTTTAGCATCACTTTCAACAACATTTTAGTTTTTTCATATATGGGACAGTTTTATTATTGGAGGAAACCAGAGTACCTGGATAAAAACACAGACCTGCCCCAAGTCGACAATCGACTACACCTCGACGCGAGCGGGAATCCAACTTACAACGTTAAACTACACAGGTAGATATTAATACAGCTACGATATGATTACGATCACGAGTGCGATAGATCGTTGGTTCATGCCCCGGGTGGTCAAACAAAAACTATAAAATTTGCTGCTTCTCCAGACTATGCACATTAAGTGTTAATGAGTAAGGGCAGGAATCAGGATAATGTGTCCGAGTGGGGCGACATGTCCACATGCCGACTGTTGTCTCAGTGAGTTAGCTCAATAAAAATATAACTCAGAGTGTTGGACTAGTACAAAGCAGAAATCATGGAAAAAATGTAACTTTCGCCATGATAATGCTGATACATTGGTCTGAAGTCAACAACCTTAACCACTCGACCATCAAGGCCCCCTGTTGTAAGCATGTTAAAAAGAAGTATAATAGTTAGTACATATATTGAATATGAAGCATAAATATTGATCGTGAGATTAAATAATTAATCAAGGCACATTTGGCACTGAAAAATTGAAACGCTAGTTTTTCATGATTTAAGTTCTTTGATCTCTCTCAACAGGTTCCAGCAAATATATCATGTATCATTCGTAGTATCTGACATTGTTCTTTGATTCTGAACCAGAATCTATGAAGACTATCGAATATCCTTGGAAAATATCTAAATCGAAAATTGAGAACAATTGGATAGTGCTTAAATCATTCATCAATTGTGATTTGCATTTTAAATATGATTCCCAGGCTGATAATTGTGCAATTCTAGATTTTGCTTGCATGGGACTTTTTGCATGAATACAATAGAAGTTTTGTAATGGTATTTGAGGAGACAATTTCAGTTTATCTTGATTCATTGTCAAAGTAAAGTTAAATCTTCTCAATAATTGCTATTTTATTGATTCTAGATGAAATTGTAGAAATTGAGAACAATTAAGCAATGGCGGAATCACCGTAAATCAGGTGTTTTGCTAGGAATACTCTTCTACATAGAAATTAAACACTGAGCTGATATAGAACTCGATAATAGGAAATTAAACTCATCCAAGTGAATCGCACGCTTGCATAGTTTTTCACAATTTTGTAATTTCTACTTCCAGAGCAATGATTTAATGTTCTTCAAGCTTTGATCTTTTTTTTTCAAACCGAATTACAACATTGCCCGAAAACAGGAGATCAAGTCTTTTAGAACACTGAATTTCAAATCAAGAGATATTTATTTTACAAATCAATTTCCTTTTAATTGATATACAGAATAGAATTTCATTATTTGACTATAAAAAGAAATTCAGATTTCCGATGGTAGATTAATAACGAAAATGTAGTTTTTAAACCATTAATTTGTATGGACGAACATTTTCAAAATTATGTAATAAAAACTAAACTGTTGTTTCAATGGTGTTTGAAGAAAGCCATGTTTTTTTATTGAAGGATTCGAACAAAGCAAAATTACATTTAATTTTTATTATCATGTATAATGAGAATGATGATATTATCATGTATAATGAGAATGAGGATATTATCATGTATAATGAGAATGAGGATATTATCATGTATAATAAGAATGAGGATATTATCATGTATAATGAGAATGAGGATATTATCATGTATAATGAGAATGAGGATATTATCATGTATAATGAGAATGAGGATATTATCATGTATAATGAGAATGATGATATTATCATGGATCAATTCGCTTTTTAACAGTGCAATAGTTTATAAAACATCTGTATGAACTGTCCTTGAAAATGGTTTTTAGCCTATTGTTTGTTTGTAATTTGTTTGTTTGCTCTTTCAGTTTCAACACAGGGATGGGTTATAATGGATTTTCAATGACACTTGGTTTGACTCGATAGGGAATTGAACCCACGATTCTACACCAATGAACATATAGACCCGCACGCTATCGAGAAGATTTTCCTAGTTTTGTAATTTTAAGTCATATTTTTGATGTCATTTACTCGTCAGGTTCATAGTTTTGAATCACCACGTCTTTTAACTTGTATAAAGAAGCGAATAATTTTCCCTGGATTATAGTCGATTTAAAAAAAAATATCATCCGATTGGGCAAGGAGTTGCAGGGCCGTAACTAGCGGTTTGGAATAGGGCAGGCAGTGGAAAATTATGTCTAAACGGCCCAAAATAACGCATTTTTATTTATCGATTTCTATATAATTGAGACCCTTTATATACCAGTTACTATCGTCGATAGCGAAATCTGACCTTAAATGCTATGAAAAAGTAAAACAAGAACTCGAGCCTCTTGATGGGTTTCAAAGACTGGAGAAGGATGTACTGTAGCATAACTGCAACAACGATTAAACCAAATTTGAGTAGCACAGTGTGATATAAGATGAAGCATCGGTTGCGGTCTGACCTTTTGATTAAAATTTAGACGAGGCAAGTGCCTCGTCTACCTCAATGGTAGTTACGGTCCTGAGTTGATATAGTGACTATTATTAGCCACATTATTACGATAGTCTATAAAATTTATAAAATATAACCTACATCGTCCATTTGATGCTTGGGTGTGAAACCAATATAAAGACCAGATTGACTAAACAAACACCAAACGCAGAAACTGTTGATTTTTTTCTTTTTTATTTAAAAAAATCATAATTGCATTCAAACAAATAGATATATTAATAAAATCCATGCAGGGGTCAAAGTTTAAAAACAGATGACAAGTAACAATAAATTTTTGTATAATTTAGGATTATCACTGCGCGTGAAAATAAATAAAAACATATTTACACTCCTGTTGACATCGGATATAACTTTTCATTATTGATAATTAATCTCTTAGATAATGAACAGTTATTGAATAAAATATAATTCAAATCTGTAAATCAGATCGCTTTCGACAGGTCTTTTTAACAAGTTAAAATATCAATGCCGGTTTTCATTGAAGAGAAAGGTTTATTAATTATTTAAAATGCAAAATGATAATAGCTACTAAAATTATCATCATTTGCTAATTAACAATTAAAATGTTTTTGTATTAATTGTTCTATAGACAACTAGCTATTTTTCCCCAGAATACAACGCTTTAGTCCCGACTGAAAGGAATGTATCGATTGGTTCAGATTTTCAATTATATTATTTACAAATCAAGATGGATTATCTTTCAATAATATATGCATCAACAATTAAAATCTTTACGGCAACAAGAGAACAATCATATTGGAATCTTTCTGCTAGAGTTACCGTTATGACTAGCACACATGAAAATCAACGTAGAACCCATTAGATCGTATATAAAGATTACATTGAACATCAAGGTGATGAAAAATTAACTACACATTAAGAACATCAAAGCGCTGCTGGCACCAATCCCTTAATAGTCAATACTCCCCATAGTGAAATTAACAATTTCTTAGAAAGAACACCAAACGTGAAAAATGACTTCATGTACTTTTAAAGATGTAACTTGTATTCATATAATGATTCTTATTCAGTTTGAGTTCTCGCATGGTCGGGTTTAAAGTCGTCAATCGAATACCAATACTAGCTAGCCCGAGTGATCTTTCACACCGAGAAACGAAGCGAAGCTTATAATGTTTTGTTATTGAAATAAACATGAGTGTGCCTAAAGCGTGTGAACCATTTTATAATGTGGTTTTATAAAACGAAAATTCCAGAAATTGAGTTTAAAGCAGAAAATAATCTAACGAGTTTTTTTTTTAGAAATTAATATAACAACGAATTCTTTTAGAAAACAAGCTTAAGATAGGTTCTGTTAGAAATTGATACAACCATTTCACATGAATATTTGATATAAATATCACTGGCAAAAACGTACGAGAAGAAACATGTTTTATGAAAGGAAATGAGAATACAACAAAATGTTGATGATTTTGTTTTGAAATAACCTTTTCCTCAAATAGATTTGATTGATCATAGCAAATGACTGGTGAAAAATAAAATTATTTTACAAATAATATTATCCTCCATGCTACGTGCTTCATATTTTGTAGACCTCTTCATTGGTTTAACAAAAAACGGCGTGTGTCTTATAAGAAGCAGGAACTGCTTACCATTCAATATCACCTGGGTTCGTCTCCGGTTTTTAGAGGTGTCCGTGTTGTTCATTTTGTTGTTTTCTGTGTTGTGTTGTTGTGTTTTGTTTGTTTTCTGTGTTGTGTTGTTGTGTTTTGTTTGTTTTCTGTGTTGTGTTGTTGTGTTTTGTTTGTTTTCTGTGTTGTTGTGTTTTGTTTGTTTTCTGTGTTGTGTTGTGTTTTGTTTGTTTTCTGTGTTGTGTTGTTGTGTTTTGTTGTTTTCTGTGTTGTGTTGTTGTGTTTTGTTTGTTTTCTGTGTTGTGTTGTGTTGTTGTGTTTTGTTTGTTTTCTGTGTTGTGTTGTGTTGTTGTGTTTTGTTTGTTTTCTGTGTTGTGTTGTTTTGTTTTGTTTGTTTTCTGTGTTGTGTTGTGTTGTTGTGTTTTGTTTGTTTTCTGTGTTGTGTTGTTGTGTTTTGCTTGTTTTCTGTGTTGTGTTGTGTTGTGTTGTTGTGTTTTGTTTGTTTTCGTCCTGTAAATTGTGTACCCAATGTTGCCAGAGTCTCTGGATTGTCCATTCCTGATTGCCCCTTCGGTTTTCTCCAAAGTTTATTTAGTTTTTCTAAGAAAAAATCAAGGCCCCTGACGTCAGGACCATGATTCTCTATCTCATTTAACTCCATTCCCTTTTGTACAAGGACACGTATATCTAATCTGAAACCTGGCATGTACTATTCGCAGCAGTAAACGCTGGCATGGTTACTTTTGTAGAGCGTAATGTAATTATGTCGTGGTTGGAGGACAAACACTTCTTATGGGTAAATACATAATGTTGTAGAAGTCTTAGTAATGGTCGCTGGTAGCATGTTGAAGGAAAGAATTACTAAATAGAAACTATCAATTATTTCCCCATTTCTTAACAGCAATAAAAACATCCGTCCATGTGCCCACTGTATGAGCTGCCTCGTTTATACCTGTATGATGTTTTGTCTGAAAATCGGTTCTCGTGAAAAATATAGCTGAAATACTGCTCACTTTATATCAAAGAACAATCAATCGTTAGAAAACAAAGAACATTCTCAGACGTGTGTGTGTATGTATACTTTCAAATAAAACGTAAATATCTAATAAAAACGTAGATATCAAATTTAATGAGTACAATGCGATTCTGGAATAACCATCATCAGGTACGCTCAAAATCAACAGATTGGAAAGCTAAATAATTTAAAGTTTTGGGAGCAATAAATCAAAGGGCCTAAATAGGGTAGCCAAAGTGGGCTAAGGTCACTTATTCCTGAGAGAGGAGAATCTTTGTTTTAATTTAGTGGGCACGAAGCGTTTCTGGAATAACGTTCATCAGGTACGGTCATAGTCAAAGACTGGAATAACGTTCATCAGGTACGGTCATAGTCAAAGACTGGAATAACGTTCATCAGGTACGGTCATAGTCAACAGATATTTGACAGCAACTGTATAAAAATACTATTATCAACAATAAAGACATCGTTGAGTCATACCAATCATATTTCAATCTATTGACAACTAATTTATTTACCAAATAATTTATTATCAGTTGTATTAAATTAAGAACCGATTGACAGCTGTTTAGGTTTTGAATTTAAAAGGAATATAAAGACAGCATACAACAATTTATGTATCTTGATACTAGATTTTGACAAATTTGGTCTAGTAATCTTAGTTACTTCACTCTTAATCCACCTGCCCCGGATACATAGACCGCTTTTGTTTCCGTGACTTACACAACGTAATCATTGAAATCTCGTTGATCTACGCGTGATTACAATAGATCTTAACTTTTCATTTGAAATATTGAATACCTTCGATTTGTAATAATTGGCGTTATCAACTCGTTAACCTCTTGTGTGTTACCGTCAATTGTAGAATTATCTTTTCAAATATTTTAATCACTTTCCAAAGTAAACTTGTCTGAAAGAAAGAATGGGTGCTTTTGATGCAAGAAAATCCCCCTTGGACAATAATACACTGATAACATACACAATAAATTTGTTTTACAGAGAGTTGAAATATCCTTGTGTAAACTAATTCGTAATGCTGAGCTGAGCAATGAAAGTTAGTTATTCGGTATATGGCATGCATTATTACATGCACGTAGTATCAAATGGACCGCCGTTGTCATGATCGTATGGTAGTTGGATTTACAACTACCTATGCAATCAGTACCTATCACAACTAACGTTGAGAGTTCAAATTCCGCTCAGGCGAGGTGTACTCGATACAACATTATGCTATAAAGTTTGTAAGTGACTCGGCAGGTCGGTGGTTTTCTCCGGGTAATCCGGGCAATTTCCTCCACCAATAAAACTAGCCACCACGATATAGATGAAATTTTGTAGAAAGTGGCGTTAAACACCATAATCTTCCATTCCCTTCAAATAAATAATGCTATAACCTCGTCACAACAACGGGGCATACACAAAGGGGCGTAGATTCCCTACTCGTGTAGGGTAAAGGGCATTGGTGAGTACCGTCACTGGCATCGCTATAATGTGACCATACGTAATGTCAGAGGAAAGCCCGGGCAGTTATAACGAACTGACAGGTGAAAACCCCAATCATGGGTGAGTGTCTGGAAACCTGAAAACTTGAGGTTAGTATCGAGGCGCTTATCCATGTTCTTGCCGTTAGACTGGTGGTAAGAAGTCCACGACCTTATAACCTCTCCCCATCACCCATGCATCTAGTACCTCGTGTATGTAGTATGCCACGTTCCTTGCACGTCAAAAGCAATCGACCGCAACTCGTAATGAACAATAGTATGTAACAAGTAGTCGTTTTTTCCCGTTGAAAGGCAATATATTCCCTACCATATCCATTGTATCCTCATCTTTCTGTGGCATTCTATTCCTCCAATGGTCTGCCGCAAGACAACATTTCCCTACCATATCCATTGTATCCTCATCTTTCTGTGGCATTCTATTCCTCCAATGGTCTGCCGCAAAGCAACATTTCCCTACCATATCCATTGTATCCTCATCTTTCTGTGGCATGCTAATCCTCCATTGGTCTGCCGCAAGGCAACATTTCCCTACCATATCCATTGTATCCTCATCTTTCTGTGGCATCCTAATCCTCCATTTGTTTGCTGCAAGGTAACATTTCCCTACCATGTTCATTGTATCCTCATCTTTCTGTGGCATCCTAATCCTCCATTGGTCTGCCGTAAGGCAACATTTCCCTACCATATCCATTGTATCCTCATCTTTCTGTGGCATCCTAATCCTCCATTGGTCTGCCGCAAGGCAACATTTCCCTACCATATCCATTGTATCCTCATCTTTCTGTGGCATCCTAATCCTCCATTTGTTTGCTGCAAGGTAACATTTCCCTACCATGTTCATTGTATCCTCATGTTTCTATGGCTTTCAATACCTCTATTCATGGCATCATCCCATTGTCATCTTTTAGCCTGCATAATGTATTGCTTGTAATATTTTCATCATTAACATTATGCTTAAAAAAAATAGTTTTAATCCACGCTGTTATATTTAGTATCTTCTGTGTGAATTACCATATGCCATAAGAAGAGTTTGAAGATACCAAAGGGGCAATCAGAAACCGTATATAGAAGAAGACCAGACAACACAATGGCCAAAAGAAAAAGTACAAAAGGACAAACAACGATCGACAAAACAAACAAAAATAATTCAGCACAACACATCGGTTGTGTTATGGTTAACGTTGTCGTCTACAGTGTGGGTTAACGTTGTCGTCTACAGTATGGGTTAACGTTGTCGTCTACAGTGTGGGTTAACGTTGTCGTCTACAGTGTGTACCACAGAAAGATGAGGATACAATGGATATGGTAGGGAAATGTTGACTTGTCGTCTACAGTGTGGGTTAACGTTGTCGTCTATACAGTGTGGGATATATAGAATCTAACACCGGCAAAAGTGCAAGACAGGGAAATCTCCGACACCC
>MJUT01060984.1:565446-575767 GCA_002080005.1 Gigantidas platifrons
TTTGGTCACAGCTAAGGTGGACGTCGAGTTGTTCTGTATCTCCATTAGGTGGGGTTTGGTCACAGCTAAGGTGGACGTCGAGTTGTTTTGTATCTCCATTAGGTGGGGTTTGGTCACAGTTAAGGTGGACGTCCAGTTGTTTTGTATCTCCATTTGTCAGATCGTTAGTGCTGATTCTTATTGCAGTTGATAACAAATTGGGTATAATTATAATTTTTAAAACTGTAACCTACTTTCACTTTCACACATATAGCAAACAAAGGGACAATCATTAGGAAAGCTTAGGTTTTTCTTACGTATTTTCTGTTACCCCTTTGTGATTACAAAACTCATTGACATAAATAAATTCTATTTATGGATAGTAGAAGTTCTAAAAGTAAATTCCCCTTATTAAGCAATGAAAAGAATACACATCATTACCCATGATATTTATAATTAGCCCTATTCATTATTTCTTTGTCATAAAGACAGTCTGCATGGTTTTCATTTGCGGCGGTAGTATGATTCTAAAATATATAAGCCCTTACTGTTAAATGGGTTTGTCTTAAAACAAATATAAATAACATTGAGACAAGTTTGAAGATACCACATTAGTAATCAGAAGCTATAAATCTAAGGACAGACAGACAGACAGTACAGAGGTCAAAATAAAAGGACAAACAATGATATACAAAACATTACACAAAAACAAACTAAAGATTTGGCAATCTGAACCCCACATTATAAAGCGAGATGTACTCAGTTGCTTTTTATTTTGGTTTCTTAAATATATAGACAAGAGCACGTTTGTACACTAAAGAGGTCGATTGTATATACAATCTTATATACAGATGTGTCGGGTCACACCCAGTATTGTGCAAAATAAGGTTTACATGGAAACCAACCATTTTCTAATCGGGAGACTGGGCATTATGTTCGGACAGTATTTACTTGATCTCTGAGTCTGTGCGTAATTTCTTTTTTTTTTCTTCAAAATTTGCAAGGGGCATATAAAGGAAAAGGGTAACATTGGATCGTTGAAGTGTTTTTTTATTGGGGGAAAGGGGGGGGGGGCGGACTAGCATGAGACCTCTCCCAGATAAGAACTGCACTGATGCCTTCTTTTATAAGTTTTTCAGATACAGTACCGTTCTGACGCTCTGTGGTTTTTGCAAGGTGCATACGATTCTTTGTTCACTGAACATGGTTGTAAGCTGGATGAAAATGTATTATTTAAATCAAATTCCAATTAATGAATTTTTACATTCAAGATATAATACTGAACTTTCATAATTTTTTCTTAATTATTAATTTAAAAATGAAATATTTTTAAACACCATAAACCAAACCCTCTTAATTATTTTTTACTCAGTCAACTTTATATGCCAGTTTGATAATTGCTGATAGTTAATTGCTGTGAACAGTGTCAATTTTCAACTAAAAACAACAATGGATCGTAATTCTTCCTTATTTTATGACATACATCTAAAACTCTTTATCATCGATTCTAAGAAAGAAGATCCTATCACTTCAATCAGCTAATTTTCTTCTTGTCAACAAGCTTATTATCTAACAGAGTAAAGTAAATGTTATCATCAGGCGCGATAAATTCAAAGACACAGCTAACTTCCCTTCTTGCACGACCTTGTCTAACTATTTTTCAATCCTCATTTCTCGTTCATGCTCGTTCCGGAAACTTGTTTGCCGTGCTGTTGAATTAACACGAGAACGTAATTTGTGACTGTCACGCGTCGCATCCTGTCTATAGTTCCGCCTTGGATACCAAACGACAAAAACAAAAGCTTGGCAAAGGTAACTGCATTAATAGCCGCCATATTTCAGACGTCCGGAAACAGGTTCGAACGGGAGCGGGCGTGCAATGTTGCGGTAGAATTAGTTCAAAGATATATTGGACTTTCAATCAATATCGATCGTTTATTTTATTAGTTCTAAGCATGATAATTTTTCTTCTTTTAAGGAATCTAATGGATATGATTTACCTTCACGCAGTGCCAACCTGCACCTGGGAAAATCGTGTAATTTTCTTCTTATATGACCTTTTATATGTGTTCTGGTGAAATGAAGCGTCGTTGAAAACATGTAGATCGATATTCATCTTTGGACATTTAACATTATACATAACACTTTGAATAATGATTCTACTGGCATCGATGAATTGGGCCATGTTTTACACAGAAGTTTATTCAAAACTTTCCCGTCATTTATTCTAAAATTATGATAAGTATTTTCCGGTTCTTTTCACATAGTCGAACAGTCATTGATCTTTATCAGATTAATTTTATATAAATATGTGCAACTATTGCATTGCTTTTTTTTTTTTACATCGAAGGAGTGCAACTACCACAACAAATTATCTAAGGAAAAAAAGTACTTAAACATTACACAGAGAATATCCAATTGAGATCATCATATTATATGTTTGTTTCATGTTTGGTATTTCTTTTAGAATATTGCTTAAATAAAAGTACAAAAGCTACAACATACATCTGTTTTTGATTAAAAATGTGATTTTCCCGATATATATGGGTTGGGGTGATAGTGTTTAACGCCACTTTCAACACTATTTCAGTTATATCCTGGCGCTCCGTTTTATTGGTGGAGGAAATCTGAGTCCCCGTAGAAAGCCACCGACCTCCCGCAAGTGACTAACAAACTTTATCACATAATGTTGTATCGAGGACACCTCTCGACATATATGAAATACATGTGTTAGTGATGAAGATATCACAGTACCAAGTGACTTGCTGTAGTAATTTGAAAGAAAAATCCTTATTAGGTAATGGACAGGAAATCGTAGTATCAACTGATTCAGACTGATATTGATGAAATAATGCTCTTACAAACTACATATTTATTAAAGGAACAGAAAATAAAATTATCAACTGTTTCACTTTGGCAAGGGTCATTAGGGTATAACACTAATGATACAAAGTTATAATGATAGGGACAAGAAAATCATAGTATTAACTGATTCAACGTGATCAAGGAAAACATACTTATTATGTTATGGGATAGAAAATATGGTTAGTGTTATTGGTTATTGTGTTTAACGCCACTTTCAATAATATTTCAGTTATATCGTGGAAGTCAGTTTTATTGGTGGAGAAACCAGAGTACCCGGAGAAAACCACCGACCTGTCACAAGTGACTGACAAACTTTATCACATAATGTTGTACGGAGTACACATCGCCATGTGCGGGAATCGAACTCGCAACTTTAGTGGTGATAGGCACTGATTGCACATGTAAAATACTATCACGACCATGACGGGTCCGGACAAAAAATAAAATGATCACTTGTTTCACTCTGATTAAAAGGTAAACTATTTATGTTAGAGAATAGAAAATCACAGCATCAACTGAAGGTAGAACATCATCATTTTAATTAATCCTCTATTGTGATATTGGTAAAATATTACTGATGATAAAAACATGAAAATCACCAATAGACTGAACGACTGAAGACAAAGGTAATATAATCATGTTAGGAAACAGGAAATAATACTTATCAACTGTTTCACTGTGATAAAAGAAATACTTATGTTGGAGGAAATAGAATAGCATTATGAACTGTTTGAATGTGATAAAGGTGAAAATCTTATGTTAGGGGAAAGAAAATCACAGTATCGACTGATCTTAGGTGATATTAGTAAAATACATCGATAAAAATGACATATTTGTAAATAGAATTATCAACTGTTTCACACCCATATGTTTTAGGGGACAACAAAAATCACATTATCAACTGATGATCCATCGTGGTTATAAAGGTAACATTCTTTAAAGGTTAAGCCTTTACAGAGTGTAAATGTGTAAATACGATAATTATACTGAAACAACTTGAAAAAATATATTAACGAGCTATTTATTAGTTGAGATGAAGACAAATCGTAGCATGCTTCACGACTTTACATGTCACAAATCAGTTTTGTCACGTTTTCTGTCTAACGGGGTCATTATATAGTATCTACGACTGAACCAAACAAATTTGAGATCAATATGGTTTGTGGTGGAAACAATGTTGATGATTTTCGGTGTTTGAGATATGTATAGTGTTTTGTAGATCATTGTTTGTCCTGTTATTTTTTTCTTTTGGCCATTGTGTTGTCTGTCCTTCTTTGATTTACGGATTGTGATTACCCCTTTGATATCTTCAAACTCTTCTTGTATTAGGACAACACGCTAAGTTGTGTTTTTATAGTGCCAGCTAATAGATTGTAGATTGTCGTTCCACTGCAACACATTATTTTGACTCCAAACTAACCATTATTTGCTCCTACGGGTTAATGCTATGCGTGTGCTTAGAACATTATCAGGTAATATCAATTGTTATGTCTTTAGTTTGGCTCGACGTTTGTACAAGACGTCATTCTTTAACCAGACTGTAAATTTGATAAATCTAACAAGATATAATTAAACATGGATAATATACAATGTAATACATAATAATTTTAACAGATTTAAAGATTTTGTCCAAAAAAGGTTGTTTTTTTATCAACTGACTGGAAACGGATATTAACATGTACGTGATTCAGGTTAGTTAATTACGGAATTTGTCAACACAAGTGGGGTTTTTTCTGAGATGAATAGCTTTTGTATTGCTGTAAAAATAAAAAATAAAAAGTCTTAATATTTGCGTCAATGGAAAGATAATCCAATTGTTCAACCACTCACTAGAACCACACATTTAAGAAGCCTTTTTCATCTTAACAGTTGACCGGTTATCCTAATTGTAATGACAGTTCTGTGGAAGTGATTGGTATGTTTGTAGTGACGTTGTCACCTCCAATCTCAGATTTACTGGCTTCGTGTTTGACATTTTTAACTTAAGCTTGTAATGCTTGCAAGAATTTGTTTTGTTTGTCTATTTCTTACATATATGTTTCTTTATTCAAATTTGTCATGTGTGTAATATATGGGTTCATTCTCGCTGTGAGTGGGAGATTATAATATCCCAGTATTTGTTTGATTTCCCTTGTGTTAATAACTGTTGTTGTTTCCGTACACTGCATAAATCGTATGATATGATAAACAGCAAGTCTGGAAAAGAAGTCACAAACTATATTGGAGAAAATGTCACAAGAAATAAAATCACAAGCTACACAGTAAAAAAGTAACAGGAAATAAAGTCACAAATTACAGAGTAAAAAAGTCACAGGAAATAAAGTCACCCATAGCATCACAAAAAAGTCACATGAAATAAAGTCACAAATTACATAGTAAAAAGTAACAGGAAATCAGGTCAGTAACAAAAGTCACAGGAAATAAACTCGCTCATAGCATCATAAAAAAGTCACAGGAAATAAGGTAACAAATTAAGTAGTAAAAAAGTCACAAATTGCATTGTAAAAAGGTTACAGGAAATTCACAGTTTAAATCATCAGTATGTTGAACAGTTTTGTTTCAGAGATCAATGGCTTTTGGATTCCTGTCAAAGTAAGATATTAGATTTACGTCATAGATAGATATTAGATTTACGTCATAGATAGATATTAGATTTACGTCATAGATAGATATTAGATTTACGTCATAGATAGATATTAGATTTACGTCATAGATAGATATTGCCCTACAACTCACTACAACAAGACATTTTAGAAACCTTTTCTATTATAACAGTTGACCGGTTATTCTTATTGTAATGACAGTTCTGTGGAAGTGATTGGTATGTTTGTAGTAAGATTGTCACCTCCAATCTCAGATTTACTGGCTTCCTGTTTGGCATTTTTAGCTTATGTTTGTAAGAATTCATTTTGTTAGTCTATTTCTTACATATGTTTCTTTATGAATACTTATCATGTGTGCAATATATGGTTTCATACGCCGATGTCAGTTAGAGTTCATTTCATCCCAGCTTTTGTTTTTGTCCTTGTGTTGGTAGCAGTTGTTGTTTTGTCTGCGGATCACGACATACAAGACAATCTCTTTGAATTCGGTACACTGAGTTAGTCTTATGGTCGGGATAAAAAGTCAGAGGAAATAAAGTAAAAAATTACTTAAAGAAAACGCTACAGGAAATAAAATCACAAATTCCATTAGGAATACGTTACAGGAAATATAGTCACAAATTGCATAGTAAAAAAAATCACAGGAAATAAATTCACAAATTATATTAGCAAAATCTTACAGGGGATAAATGAACAAATTAGATAGTAAAAAAAAGTAAAAAAGTTACATGAAATAAAGTCACAAATTCTATAGGAGCATAGTCAAAGGGTATTAAGTAATACATTATATAGTAAAATGTTACAAGAAATAAACCCCTAATGTATATACAGGGAAAACATTCACATAAAATAGTCACTTGCAAAAAAATCATATAGGAAAAGGATGATGGGATAACAATTTAACTAGCTATTTCATGTAGTTCACGCTTTCTTAATGATGCTTGTGTGTTTATTCGTGTATATTTTTCTTGATGTATTAGTAGTTTTCATTTATGAAATATTATCCAAGAAATGCCTTGTCATGTGTTTTTAAACAGATTACTACAGCCTTCTATAAATATAAATGGCACACTCTTCCAAGATAATATAAAACGTTACAATTACAAAGAAAAACCATGTTATATTACATGTACTGTATTTACATTAATATACAATAAGACAACACTGAAAAACAAGTAAAAAATAATCATAAAAACTATTTTGCAAGCACTTATATTTATTCAATATTTATCAAATAAATATCTTGATAATAAATTCAGTTCCAAGAAAAGTAAAAAAAAAGTAAAAATATTTAAAAAAAAAGTAAAAATATTATGTTTTTTTCAACTGTCCGTGAAGGCATAATATAAATATATAAACAGAGACGTAATGACTTCGTTAGATCACTACTGATATACACTAAGATGGAAACTGGATATGTAATGTTCACACTGTAATGTACTGTACTTTTGGAGTATTCATTAATTGCTCATGTAATAGTCAGAAATCGCCATTTTGTGTAAATGTTTAAGAAATATCAAAAGGATAAAGTTATTTGACTTTTATGATGTGTCTGTGTTTTAACTTATCTCCATACAAGAAACGTACAATTAATTCTATAATATTACTCTTTTTTCAACAGGAAAACCTACTAAATTATTCTAATACAGACATTCCATGACTGTTTTGAAATAAATTGCATAGACAGAAGAACGGTTGTCTTATCTGCTATTTATTTTTATCAACGTTGTCTCCAACATATTCATTTGAATCGATTTGGAATTTCTATTATGAACTTACTCTGGTAAAATATATTTTAGTATGAGGTTGATAGTCGTTTACTGACTATTACTCAGATCACAACCACGAGGTACGCCATTGACAACTGGCAATTACTCAGAACATAACAATGAGGTGAGCCATTGACAAGTGACAATTACTTAGATCACAACCACGAGGTACGCCATTGACAACTGGCAATTACTCAGATCATAACAATGAGGTAAGCCATTGACAAGTGACAATTACTTAGATCACAACCACGAGGTAAGCCATCGACAACTGGCAATTACTCAGAGCATAACAATGAGGTAAGCCATTGACAAGTGACAATTACTCAGATCACAACCACGAGGTAAGCCATTGACAATTGGTAATTACTCAGATCATAGCAATGAGGTAAGCCATTGACAACTGAACATTACTCAGATCACAACCACGAGGTAAGCCATTGACAACTGGCAATTACTCAGATCATAGCAATGAAATAAGCCATTGACAACTGAACATTACTCAGATCACAACCACGAGGTAAGCCATTGACAACTGGCAATTACTCAGATCATAACAATGAGGTAAACCATTGACAACTGAACATTACTCAGATCACAACAATGAGGTAAGCGATTAATAACTGACAATTACTCTGATCACAACCATAAGGTAAGCCATCGGCAACTGACATTTACTCATAACTGACAATTACTCAGGTCACAATCATGAGGTAAGCCATTGAAAACTGAAACTTTTTCTGATCACAACCACGAGGTAAGCCTTCAGCAACTGAGATTTACTCATAACTTACAATGATTCAGATCACAACAATGAGGTAAGCCATCAGTAACTGACAATTACTTCGATTACAACAACCATGAGGTAAGCTAGTAATAACTGAAAATTACTCTGATCACAACCACGAGGTAAGCCATCAGCAACTGACATTTACTCATAACTGACAATTACTCCAGTCACAATCATGAGGTAAGCCAGTAATAACTGAAAATTACTCTGATCACAACCACGAGGTAAGCCATCGGAAACTGACATTTGATAATAACTGACAGTGACTCAGATCACAACAACAATGAGATAAGCCTGTCGTCATGAATATAGTCAAAATTCTGCTCATAAATGCGTTAAATAACACACAAACAATCAATTACTCGAACACTCACTGAATGTGGCATTAAAAGAAGATAATGCGTTGGATGTGAAAACATGATTTCGAATTTTGAATTTCTGTTCGTGTTAAGTTAGAATCAAACATTTTAATAGAACATTTATAGTAACATGAACCATTTCTATACACGTAGTATGTGAAGACAACTTTCAGCTGAGTTTTTATCACTTTTTATCCGAAAAAGGGACACGAGATTTATTTACGAATATCACGATATTTTTTAATTTTATACAAGATCATGTCTTTATAGTTTTGATCTAATATCTGATATATTAAAATATCAATAACTTCAGAGATTTATTTAAATGTTGCCATGACAACACTTTCGGGTTGCCAAAGTTTCATTTCTTTCTTTGAAACCTCTGTGTTTGTTCATTTCTGATGTTTTTATTATGTTCTTATGAATTTCATTTCATTTAGGTATGGTTGCTCAATGGACACAGATATACAGAAGAGGTTAAATGAGAAACGTTCTTGTCGAAAATTTAAAAAAAGATACAATGTTCGCTTTGTTGATATTGGTGGAATTGTTGACCATCGTTTTTTAGCCTTCTTTTTACATAATTTCAACATTTTCTATATTTATCAAGCAATAAAAATTTGTTGTTTTTTTCCCTTCTTCCCCATTGAACAATTATACAAGCCACAACTTCATGACTAATTACAATGACAGATACCATAGGTCGCAGGGTATAAGAATACAGACCATAATCAAATTATCTTCATCTCTTTCTCTGAAAATGTTTTGTCATATATAAGATAATATTTGGCTTCATATGTGACAGTTATTCCAAGTTAAATAACATCACGTGGTATCGTTAGGAAAAATGTTGAAATAAGGATTCGTTCAGTATAAAAAATTCTTCTTTAATTTGAAGGTTTTTATATTACATATTTAAGATTGCTGTTAATACTGTTCGTTGGTGAATTTGACTGTGAAATTGTGAAATAATTCTCTCTATTTAGAATTCCGACCATTCATTTCCATGGAAAACTCGAAGTATAAACATGGTTCATTCACACAAGTCGTAAACCTACGTTCTTGGTTTACTCGAAGATAATAATTTAGGCACGTTCGACATTGAGACAACAAGGTTCGACTTGTCAAAACTTTGGTCTGTCAGAATAAATGAGCATCTATCAATTTACAAGACCTAAATTATATAGGGTTGCTGCTAATAAGGAAGCTACGGAACCAGGGGTTTGTCTTTGTTAAGTGAAGCTTTACAGTCGCCACGATGAGTTGGTTGACCGTTATGAAATATATATGTCACAAATGACCACAAATATGTTCCACTTGTCGTAAACACTTCCCGGTCCTTTCCTCATTCATGACTTTTCCCCGGGTTTGTAACTAGATTAACACGAGTGGTGTCACTAATGGAGCAGGAACTACTTACCCTTCCGGATCACATGAGTTCACCACAGGTTTTTATGGGGGTTTGTGCTACTCAATCTTTAGTTTTATGTGTATGTTTTGTAGATCATTGTTTGTCCTGTTGTACTTTATCTTTTGGCCATTTTGTTGTCTGTTCTTCTTCGATGTACGGATTCTGATTACCCCTTTGGTTTCTTCAAACTCTTCGTACAGTACTCCCTTCCACGCAAATAAACAAAGTACCTGTACCAAGCCAGGAAAGTGAGCGGTCGTGTTTTTGTGTGTTCAGGGTATCAATGTTTCCTCTTTCTACCATTTTGATATTTGATTTTAGAATTGTGGTATTTTAGAACTGTTCCGACAGTGTGGTATTTTAGAACTGTTCCGACAGTGTGGTATTTTAGAACTGTTCCGACAGTGTTGTATTTTAGAATTGTTCCGACAGTGTGGTATTTTAGAACTGTTCCGATAATGTGGTACTTTAGAACTGTTCCGACAGTGTTGTATTTTAGAACTGTTCCGACAGTGTGGTATTTTAGAACTGTTCCGACAGTGTTG
>MJUT01060984.1:577175-588143 GCA_002080005.1 Gigantidas platifrons
GGGGGGGGGGATATTTCTTTTTATTCTATTCAAATAAATTAATTTGACAATCAATAAATAAATGCATGAGAGGTCATGTATATGTGTGTTAAATATATCGATTTTGGTCGTTTCTACGATTTTCCGATTGCGAATTTTGGAACTGTTATGAGGGTATGACATTTTTTTGGCTTTTCGTATTTCATTGTCAATTAATTTGAAGAAGAAGAAAAATGTCATAAAAGTTGAAACCTTGTGTTAGCATATTAAGTTTTGACACACATCCATTGCGACAGGCATACAACTGTGAAGGTTCCTGAAAAGCAGACGACAATTAGATTGTAACGTGACTGAAGAACGTCTTCATCTTATAATCAAAGACGTGATGTTAGGTGAAATCAAATGGTTTTCTGTGGGAGCATTGCATTAAGTTGTCAAGTGTCATGTAAAGTTTGGATTCTTTACTGACAATGCCTTAGACCTGATTATCACAGAATTTTCATTTTTTTTTTAATATAAAAGAATGTTGTGTTGTTGTTTTTCTTAATAAAAAAAACTAGATAATTATCTTTTTATAAGAACGACATACTTCTGATACCATGTTTGGCATGAAGAGTGCAACGATCTTATTTAAAAAAAACATTATCATGAATTGACGACATATACAAACTAAAATATCAAGATCAGAGTCTTCATCAGACAATACTACAACAGGTAAAGGTAGCACTAAAAAACAAAACAAGCAGCAGTACGAACGGGGAAGGACATAAAACAATACTCCAATGTCCATGGGGTTTCTATCACACAACAATATGAACGTGAAAGACACACTATAAAATGTCAAGTCCAAGACAATATTTTGAAAGGAAAGGACACAAAGTAAAATCTCAATATCCAATGTTTTCCGACGCACCATATGGGTCCTTTATGTTAAAATGACGTATGTCCTACTGTACAGTTGCTATCATTTTACACCCCTGGTACAATTTGGACAGCTTTACTTTAGAATTATTCACTTGTTTAAGAGAAGACGATTTATAATGAATGTTCTCAAGTATCGTATGACAAATGGTGTAGTGAAGTGACCGTCATGTTTTACACGAACAACTTGAGCTTTGAAAGAGACGACACAAATGACAAAAATAGATATAACAAAACGGATGCTAATTACTTACACATTTGGCAGAAGAATGCAAAAGCTATGGTTCGGTTAGGTTATTGGTATTTATCGATACTTTCAGCCATTTTCAGCCATTTTCAGCCATTTTCCCATTTTCAGCCAAGTCATGACTACCAAACATATTGTGGAATAACTTCCGGACAGTTGCAACCAACTGACCGGTGAAACCATCATACCTTGGAACCTATCTCCAAACCGTATCATTTGAGGTGGTACTCGTGAGTGTTTTTAGATTTCTTGTCAGAAGAAAATGCTCTGAACAGGGTTGCGCAAGCCTCTCTGCCATAGCTAGGCTAGGAATTCATAAGCATATTTGGAAATTAAATGTCTGAAATTATTCTACAGTGATAACTATTAAATATTGCTATTGCCTTGGGTTTATGCTTATAGTTAAACTAGTATTTGTGATTAAGCTTAAATATCTAACAATAACAAAAGACTATATTATTTTTTGATTTATGGGTATATTGAATTTTGCTATAATTTGACGTTCGGTGCTACAATCTGTCGTTAGATCAAAACAGATGACTTTAGAAAAGGCTTCCACGTGTTCACTCGGATCTTTTTGTCTTTCATAATTATAGTTTAACATTAATGATCAATTATTTTATATAATATTTATATAACAATTTATCCAATAGCAAGTGTAGAATTTCTGCTGATTTTCACACTTTAAAGGCATACAAATACAACTGAGTGGGTGCTTTGTTACTGCTTAACTCCAAGGTGTTAATTTCCACGTTCTATCATTTTTTTGTGAAATGATGACAACTGTTTTGTACTAGACCAACACAATGATTTGGATTTTAAATGTGATAGCTCACTAAAATAACATGCACAGGGTATGGCATCAATAACAGTTTTTATTTACTCGACTTTTCCTTTATTCAACTATCAACATATTTTTCAAATATAATTATCAGCGTCTGTGATAATCTTAGTGGTGTACATTTTGCATATATAGATTCTCCTTCAGGTGCCCGTGGGTTACGATATTTCTCCACTCAAGAGAGCTAAATTAAAAATGTTAACCACAAGCCGTCAGGCGAGTGGTTAAAATTCTAAATTTAACTCTCGAGAGTGGAGAAATATCGTAACCACATGGGCAACTGAAGGAGAATTAGTTTCTCTCATTATTCAACACGAACTTTATCTCAAAATTTGATATTAATGCGGGGAAAGGCACGAGACATTTTAATCCTTTAGAGGATTACAGATTTGTCCACCACTGGTTCAGCGGGGTTAAAACGCCGTAATAATGGGAAATATATATACATTGCTGAAAAAGATCCAAAATAAAGATCATTTGTATAGGACGTGTAATGAATGTGGTAATATACACGTACCAAGACAAAGATTAAATACCTTAGAGTGAAAAGTTAAGTAAAAAGTCACAATACGGTTAGACAAATGACGCCAATGAAACATAAAACAACATCAGGAATTCTTACGAGACCTCGCATGACGATCATAGAACTTTCGACTACAATTTTTGCACTGGTTCCCGAAAAGAAACAACAACCAATCAGAATACCGGTACTATATCAAACAAGGAGTGCTCTGGTTGGTCGATTTTGGACATAAAAGTCCAATTATCTATGAATATAACAAGTAAATAAAAGACCTAATACCTGGTTAACAATACATGTAGTTTCGGTTGGGCTAGAGTAATTACATTTCATTGTCATTTTCAGGGTTAGGGATTATGGTGTTTAACGCCACTTTCATCAATTTTTCCAGCAATATCATCAGATAATAAACCGGTTAAACCTTAACATCTGAGGTGTGTATCGGGATGCGAACACACATTATTGTTGTTAGGTTTGGGGTCGAAGGTAAATTACCTTAACTACACGGCCATAATGGCCATCAATAGTGAAAATGTTGTACGATATTACAAAATAGTTATTGCAGATGGAACAAAAATTATGGTTTTTGAAAATAAACGTTAGAAAATACCGAAAGGGCAATAAAAACTGGACAATCCAGAGAAACTGGCAACATAGGGGACACAATACGATGTAAAACACAACACAATATGTGTTGGACACCACTATACGTAAACAAACACAAGTAACGTAAATAAGACATGAGCCCTCCTACAAACAGCTGGGGGTAAGGACGAACCGAACATCGTTTTTATGCGGGAATCGTAACGGACATCATAACATGCAACTCAGAACATATAGAGACACATAATAGCACAACACACACACACAAAAAAACAAAAAAAAACAAACAGACAGACAGATGAGCAACACGGACCGCACCAAAAAAGTAAATATTAACTACTATGCAAAACTCCAGTAATCTGATAAAAATCATTCATTAACGACACACGACAGACAGAAAGTTTTGTTTTTCTTGTCTATAATTTTCAGCACAGTTTATTTGCATCTTGCGTAGACAACGTTGGCTGGCCGTCAGAATCATAGACATCATAATATCTGTTATCTGTTTATTAAACATGTGATCAATATGTCGCTCTTCAAACATAGTATTGGCTTCTTAGATGTCAGTTAAATATCAACGTAAAAATTATAAGGATGAAAGAATGAAACCACAACGAATAGGATTTTGTTTGGTGTTTTTTTTTAAGGAAGAACATTATTTTATTTCATGAAAAATCAAAAAACAATTTCTGAGTCTACCTGAAATCAGGAAACACAGGATAGTCCAAATCCGCGAAAACCAAATACATAATTGATCATTTACATAAAATTCAGATTTCATAAAAATGTTAATATATTCTAGTTTTTAAATATCGAAGAAAGTCAATTGAGAAAATAATAAAAACTACACAAATTAACTATATTAATATGTAAGAATAATTTTCATATAAATGACAACCGGAATGTTAAGTAACTATGGTTACACTCATATCACCTGTCACGAGATTTTGAAAATCAAACTTAATTTTGGAATACGGATAAACCATCATGTGATAAACCTTAATTATCGATTTACTAGATAATATAACAGTAATATTTCTAATTATGGAGAATAGTATTTGTTTGCAATTTCTGAAAGGGTGAGTTTGGCGCTCAAATATCTGGGCTTTGGGCGAACCCGATGAACGTTGTTCCAGAATCGCGTGGTGCGCACTAAATTTGATATCTACGATTTTATTGGATTTAGATTCCATTTTTGGTGACTGAGTGACTAAAGTCTTTGAATTCTGATCTCAAGCCTAACACCACCTCAAGTGTAATGTTTCCTGGTACCTACCAATGGCCAATGATTACTCGGATAAGTTCATTTTATCTGGCTGAGCTTTGCTCAACCAAAAAGTCAAATATAGCTATCAAATTGCATACAGTGACCCTATAAACACCATTAACTCACCTAAATTTCTAATGTTCAAATCGTAATGTAACTACAGCACATAAACCGTTTGAGTGCAATAAATACTGTTTACTTGAAATTTACGTTAAGAGATAAAAATCACTAATATTTATTATAAAAAATTATAAATCGTGATGAAGCGTGGCGTATCGTCCCAATTGGAGCCATACTACCTGACAAGGACAAAAGATAACTGATAACTGATGATTCCAAGACAATGATGTATCATCATTTTCTATCTAATTTCCTTTCCAATAAGTAATCAATTACAGTCAATATCCCACCATGGGAAACATGAATTACAGAAAAAGATAAATGTGTAATGCAATATTTCATTTTTGTTTTATTGAGTGCTGCAAGAGTTTGTCAAATGAAACGACGGGAGTAATTGCCGAAGGCGGTACACGGACGCAAACATGAAAAATGACATTTACAATAACGACCTGTTGTAATCTCCTGTTACTTCGACTGTCGACATCCATGTAATATTTACCTGTAAATTATGCTTTGTATACTGATTAACAGAAAATACACATCAAAAAGTCTACCGGAAAGTTTAGTGTTCACCCGGTATACAAACATCGTATGGTAGATAATAAAGATGGTTTCTAATAGTGTCCTGTATTCTACTAACGATTAAATTTAGAATTTATTTTTATTTGTGAGTTTCTTTATTCAGTATGGTTCATATTTTCTCTGAATGAAGAATAAAATAAGCCCTTCTACATATGCTCATTTGGAGATTTGGGCCCATCAAACTAGTCAACCCGCCACTATTTATTGAAGTGTCTGTGTCAAGCCAGGAAGGTCAGGGTCATGTACTTGTATGCTATGGGGTTCGATTTTGCCTCTTTCTGTGATTTTTCGATTATATTTTGGAACTGTTCCGACAGTGTCGTATTTTGATTTTCATTTTATTGCAAAATGAAGTCATAATGCACATGCACATCAGTAAATTGAAGCCACTATGCATCAATGAAGTGAACGCAAAAATGTAATGTAAGCCTATTTTATTGGTTTCTAACTAATATATATTGCAAAATAAATATACAATTGGATTCAAACATTAGTTTTTTTTTCTTTGCTTATATAAATATATTTCTTGTTTATGTTACAAGTACACTCAATCTTGCTTCAGTGACCACATATATTAAGCTATAATTTTATTTTCCTTTAACAATGCATTTGGTATTAAGGATATAACTGAAATAATGTTGAAAGTGGCGTTAAACACCACCCCCTCCCCTCATATTAATTTAATCTTTATTTATGACCACCTGTCTTATGTGACCCATATTTCAATGTTCTAATGGAATGTCACATAAGACCGGTTTAACTGTATACAGAGATCACGACTCTTTTCTGACAATATTTTTGCGATTCAAAGTCTAAAAACTGTGCAAAAGTACACATTCACAGAAGTTCAAACGTGTTCAAACTAATAAACCACACAGCGCAACCAAGAACCATTAATTAGGACGTTTTCACGATTGTTTCGTATACACATGGCTGAACAACTAATTGTTAGTTTACAAGACATTTATTACGTTATATTTTAATATATCTTATTTGAGGTTAAAAAGTGCCACAAATTTACAAACACAAATTATTGTGTGATGTCAAAATTGGAGAACGAATGACCACAGAGACGAAAATGTTTCATGAATGTTTAAGACTTCAATTCATTATAATGTTGTAATGATACAAATGTAGAAAGTTCTAATTTGTAAAGGTCTTGACCTAGTGCACTAGACACAAAACTTGCAGCCTAAAATACACACATTACCATGTTTCAAATTTCAAAGAAGGGAAATGGGGAAAAAATCCCCTTCGAATTTTAAACTGATGCTAGTTTTCCCCAGAATTTCAGTAAAATATGGTGTAGGCACTCAGACAGCATTTATGCTTCATATTATGGGGCTTTGGTTTGTGGTGTTTAACGCCACTTTCAACAATATTTTAGTCATATCGTGGCGGTCAGTTTTATTGGTGGAGGAACTACCCGGAGAAAACCACAGACCTGCTGCAAGTCACTGACAAACTTTATCACATAATGTTGTATCGAGTACACCCCACATGAGTTCAGAGGAGGGTAACATAAATGAAGAAGATCTGATGGCAGATATTACATATGTTAAAACTATTTACATGTATATTGATTGCAATACTGTTATTGCATTATTATGATAACAATCGAAGTACTTTTCATTTGAAAAAAAAAACATAATTTCACAAATTCGACAAGGTCATTATACATTTCGGTTGTGAGGGCTGAATGGTACAAGAAATGGAAGACATTGTGATGTGCCATGCTAACGTTTCATAGAGAAAACAAAAGTAGATGCCAATTTAAGAAGAGTTTGAAGATACGAAAGGGGTAATCTGAATCTGTAAATCGAAGAAGCACAGACAACACAATGGCCAAAAGAAAAAAGGACAAAAGGACAAACAACGATCTCCAAGACATACACATAAAACTAAAGATCGAGTAACACAAACCCCACTAAAAACCAGGGGCGAACTCCAGAAGGGTAAGTAGTTCCTGCTCCTCTAGTGGCGCCCGTCGTGTTAACTGAAGCAATCAAGTCCAGAGAGGAGATAATGTCAAAGAAATGATATTGGATGACAGCTACACATGTAGTTTTTAAGACGCTGCCCTCTTTATTTTCCACATTACTTTATTACCTAGAACATCATTCCTTGCTACGTCAAGAAAATCTCGAAGTAAATGGAAGTCTGATTGAACGAAATTTTGAAACTTGTTCATGAAGCTGGAATATTTCAATTTTGTGTTAAAAATAAAAAAAAATCACACACTTATTTACTCTTCATTAACAGTGAATTTAATTAATAAACCCTGGACTGGTATCTAAGATGTTATATTATGTTGGTTAAAAACCATTACTTTAAGGACAAATAGTCATGTAACCAATGAATTTCACAGCGACAGCTTCCTTTTTATTGTATAAAGTGTCCAAACGGAATATTAAAATATCACTATCAATCTCTAACAATTTTCGTTCAACAGGATAGTTGACAAAGAAAAGTCCACCATTTTGTCTGATTGTGCGTAATACAGACATAAGTATTCTTGTATATTACATTAATAATTTTCTTATTACGGTGATTCCCGATCTCCAAAGGTGATCGTTCGAATCCAACTCATGGCGAGGTGTATACTTGATATAACATTATGTGATAAAGTTTGTCAGTGACTTGCGGCAGGTCGGTGGCTTTCTCCGGGTACTCAGATTTCCTCCTCCACTGAAATATTGTGGAAAGTGGCGTTAAACACCACAACCCCCCTCAACCAAAGCTGATCGTCTGCTGGATTGTTGTGTCATATCCGGGTCTTTCTATACGCCTCTCGACATGGACATTATTTGTTTACCTTGCATATTTTCTGAATTTGCGAACAGCACAGTTCATTTCTAAAAGTAAATAAACATAAAACAAAACAAAACAAAAAACAAAAATATTGTGATTTGTAATTACACATTTTATATCATTCAATAAATTTGCAGATGCCAACAGATTTCCCCAAGATATATTCTTATAATACTACTATGCATTATAATTATAAATACATGGCTATACAATTTATCATTTCAATATTTTGGCATTTAAATACTAATTTATTTAACATGTCATAGTGTGTTTTCTGGTCAAGTTGTATTAAAAGAAGATAAATGAGGAAAAACAACAAACTAATTTTTTCTCAAAGCTACTGAATTTTTGGCGTTGAGGAATGGCACCTTCACGAATTCATACAAACTTACCCTTAGTTTGTAATGATCGTAGACACACAGACGCGGTACGTGTCCTAAAGGTGGGAAAGAAAAAGTTAAACAAGTACGATTTAAGAAATCCTCTTGAAAATACGTCAAAATATTTGTAAACTGGCTTTTCAAGTGTATATGCCTCAAATACCAACACATGCCTACGTATACAGTTAGAAACTAGCGTACCATCTAGGCAAACAAACTGTCTGTAATCACTCTGATGATGAATTGTTTAAGAGGATTTCTATAGTGGTGATATGCTCCTATATATACCTACTTCAATAAGACGATCATAACCTTCTATACGTCTGGTTACCTGCTCAACCAAGGTATGCAGAGCCAACAAGTCAAAGGTTGTAGTCTGACAAACTCTCACTGTTTTCCTTTTGCGTGGCCAATAATGTATTAAACAATTATTTGTAAACCAGCATGACTTTCATTATTTAGATATTAGGACCATATAAAAGGTCCTCAGGAGGTATCAATCGTCTGACCACAGACTTGTCAAGTTTTACTTTGAATTACTACTTATGAAGCCATGCGAAGGCGTTAAAGCGCCGTCTGAGTTAATTATCACAACAAAGTCGCCAAACAAGTGGGACAATTATTAGGGAAAGGTCGATGTGTGGGGACTGAGAAGACACCAAAGGAGAAAATAACTGATAAAATTATTTTATTGAAACGACAACGGATTTGTATACTAGTATTTCGTTAAAAAGAAAACGGTAAATATGCATCGCTAATTCTTTGACATGGAATAATGGTCTATGCATAGTAATTGGGAAATTGCTGTCATTTCTTTTTATGTTTAATATTATTCAAGAATTTAGTGAGTGAGTGATTGTTGTTTAACGCCAATTCAGCAATTTTTTAGCTATATCATGGAAAGAACAAGTTAATGAGATAATGAGGTTCGCTTTGTATTCGATCAACACGCTTTGTTGGATTTTTTAGTGCAAGCTCACCGAAACAACAGGCCGCGAGTAGAAATGTCGCTCCATTCGGACACATAATTCTGATTCCGAGCCAACCAGTCTTTGCTATTTCTCCTTAATGCTGCGTGATTAACAGAGAAGCAACAAATACCAATTTCATAGTCTTTGATATGACCCGACCGGGGCTCGAACCCACGATCTACCGCACTTGAGACGGGCACGTTAACCATTACGCCACCGAAGCGGTTTCAAGAACTTAAGGAAACAATATAGAATTATATTTCATAGTCCAATAAATGTTTTATTTTTCTATATATATTTTTTTTTCCGCTGGCAGCTCACCAGCTTTGACTTGTGTGGTGCCAATCAGACACTTTGCTTCACAATTTTGTAATAACACTTGAATATCAGTTTAAAATGTGTATAAATGTTTATAGAATGATATCGTATTGCCATATGTGATAATGATTACCTCTTTATAATCATAATCTTTGTTTAATTTACCGATAAACTGTCAGTTATAAATCTTGACCCGGAAATGACATATTGATTTTCTAGAATTTTAAACGACACGAAATTATGAAATTGTTTTTAAAATCTCATTAGGCAAGTCAGAGATTTAAAAGAAACCTGTACTTTAATAATATCATTGAACAAATCTGCACTGATCAGATATTTTTGTTCTTTTTCGATTTATTTTAGCTTCTTTTTTCCTCAATCATTTGTATTTTTATTATTGTATATATGTATCAATCTTCATCCATTAAAATTAAGCTATGGATCATCGTTTAAAAAATATAAATGTGAGGTTCAGAAAGGTTTGTTTTTAATTTACCATATGCCAATTTACTACTTTCGGTATTCTCTAATACATAAATTTTAAAGCAATAAATTCCAGTATCCTCTATATACACAGGTAAAAATATAAAAAGCCATTTTTTTCTCGTTTTATAGCAAAAAAGCATGAAAAAAACATAGTCTGTATGACATTTTTGAACATATGTATAATTATCATCATTCGAAATCGCTCGACATAACATTTTTAGCGAAAATAATGTTACCTATGATAAAATCCCAAACAAACTATGACTTCCATAACTTATTTCTTTAAATATCCTCCTTGTACGCAATTAAAATATGACTATTTTAATGGTTAATAAACGTCAATGAATACCGAAAGTGCTATCAAAAATGAACAATCCAGAGACACTGGCAACATAGTGGTGCACAAGTCGAAGAAAAACAAAAACACTACACAATATGTGTTTTATACCACTATGCTGAAACAAACACAAAAAACGTAAATAAAACATGAACCCTCCTACAAACAGCTGGACATAAAGATGAACCGAGCATCGATTTTATACAGAAATCCTAATGGACATCATAACACGGAACTCAGAACGTAAAAAACACAAAAGATAGGATGCAGTGTTACAATATTTACAGCTTGACATCAAAAACAAAACGCTAAAAAAAGGAAATATTAAAATCAGTACCACTCCTCCTCTCCTAATGAAACACTGAGGATATGTGGCATTCTAGATGTAGTCATACAACAGATACGCATTATTGCTAATTCTTTCTTGTTAATATAGCTGGAGCATATCATAAAATATCATTGTTGGGGTTGGAGTGGGTGAGTGATTGTTGTTTAATATCATTGTTGGGGGTGGAGTGGGTGAGTGATTGTTGTTTAATATCATTGTTGGGGGTGGAGTGGGTGAGTGATTGTTGTTTAATGTTT
>MJUT01060985.1:0-38755 GCA_002080005.1 Gigantidas platifrons
TTCGTCTTGTGTATCCTATGTTGCCAGTTTCTCTGGATTGTTCTTTTTTATTGTCCCTTCGGTATTTTCTAACTTGTTTTACTTGTTTATTCCTGCATGTGCGTTGCAAGTTTCAATTTCTTAACCGATTTTCAATATTTTTTATCGTAAGTGTCTAATGAAGTACATGGATCAAAGAGTTTTATTGAACAGCCATGAATTCAATTAAAATTTGTTTCAAGAATTCTTTAATATTTCTTAATCTGTTTTTTAATTAGCTTGTCCATCCGAATTCTAGTGTAGACAAAGACATTCACATTTTTCCGAAGAACGTTTCATTTAAATCTGGTTACAAATCGAAAATTATTAATTTTCGAATTAACATTATTGAATTATTGTCAAATAAATATCCATAAAATTGTATAATTTTTAAGAGATTATTTGATATTGTTCTCTGCAGACCTATATATGATTCTGTAATTCGGTTAGATATGAAATAAAATTATAGAAAATCACTTAACACGACTCTAGGAAGTAAAATGAAATTGACGTTCACATTATTGAACGACAGAAAATGTAACACCCAACAAATACCATATATTAGCTTGACCCGACTGTCTGCACAGTCATGACAGTGTTTAATTCATTGTAAATTTACGAGTTGTGACAAAGTAGGAAATAGCAGAGCTAAAGAATAATATGAGGAACACAAAGGGATCTTCTTACTTGGGATAAATTATATTGAGTAATAGAATCGCGATACTGATATCGTTTTTATGAAGAGAGAGTTTAAACAGTGATGGTCAATAATTCCACCAATATCAATAAAACGAATAATCACCTCTCACCAGAACAAACCGATTCTTACTTTCCTGTTGGAAAAAACCAACAAATTCTATATTAGCAGAAATATAATAATGTACAGATGATGTTCGATCACTGAACTATTCTCGATTCGATGATTATCTGCATCGCTTCTATCCAAATGAGCTTGAAGTAAAGGATACTACTGATACTCAAAAATCTGCTTCTTACCTTGACCTTCACCTTGAAATCGACAACGGAGGAAGATTAAAAACAAAACTCTACGACAAACGTGATGATTTCACTTTTCCAACAGTCAACTTCCCTGTCATCGGTAGCAATATTCCAGCATCACCGGCGTATGCAGTTTACATTTCATAGCTCATGCGTTATTCTACAGCTGGTACCCAGTGATTTTCTGGACAGATCTCAGCTGCTGACAGAAACACCACTCAAACAAGGCTACGTTGCTCATGGGATGAAGTCATCGTTACATACATTATACGATTGTCATCACAATCAGGTTGATCGTTACGAAATATCCATATCTCGAACGATTATGGATCTTTTACTTTTTATGTATATTTTTCTTTCCTCTATCACTGTCAATACCTTCACCAGACTTGACTGTATATATGAGCAATACGACGGGTGTCTTATAAAAAGCATGAACTGCTTACACTTCGCGAACACCGGAGTTCCACTCAGGTCTTTAGTAGGGTCCGTGTTGCTCATTTTTTTTTTAGCTTTCTGTGTTATATTTTGTTTTTTGTTTGTCTTCGTCCTGTGTACCAAATGTTGTCAGCGTGTCTGGATTGTCGATTCGTGAATTCCCCTTCAGCTGTCTCTAACGTTTATAGTGTAAAGAATATGTTTCCAGAATCCTGTACTTGTTTTGATGGCTTAAATACTACATTATCTAATTTCGGAGATACTTACTTATCTATTAAATACTAGAGAAAAAAATATCCCAATACCTTCAAATATATGAATGATTAACGTACGATATTAATAATGTATTCTCGACTCTCGCACTTTTAACATATAGATCCAAAATTGGAGATGATTAATCTCCCATTTTTCTTAATAAAGTTATCGAAATGTGCATGAATGTTAGTTTCATTCTGTTCCATAGCGTACCAATATGCAAGCGAAATGCTTGATTGATTGATTGATTGATTGGTGTTTATCGCCAACATTAGTAGATAGTATTACAACTATATCGTGGGGTGTTAAAGGGAATAATTTTAGAATAGATCCTTACAATTTTATAGGGAAATATATTAGAATGCACACCTTCAAATTTCATATAGAAAGGTTTAGAATGTACGCCTACAATATTTCTTTTTATAGAGAATGGTCTTAGAATGTACGCCTACAATTTTACAGTGAATGATTGACAATTAATGACTGGGATTATTTAAAGGGATTTGGGAATATAATATTATGATCATCATTGGCATATTTGACAGTTTGTGACTGATTATGAAGAGTAAATTTGTAAACTCATAAATGTGGCACACAGAATTATGAAAAATGTGATAATTGACACATCGAGGTACCTGTTCGTACTCCTACCTTACTGCTGGCATGATTCTTTATCATTTTATTTCTTTTTGAATGCATGAATTTATGCTGGTTGTTTTATCTATATTGTTTGGGGTTTGGGATGTGTTTCCTGTTCTCATCGATTAATATATTTTGCTGTTTGAACATTCCACAATGAATATATATATAGTTACTGTTAATCCCGGTTTCCCTTCTAAGGTTAATCTCCTTAGTTCATATGTGTGACTAAAATAGATATACTCTGAGTGAATGATTCCGTCTGTCGGGAATACGCTTACAAGGTTATGAACTTTCAAGAATGAGTATCTGCTCGAATTCAAAACACAGACAATCAGAACACTGCAACAAAAAATAATTTGCTCTTATTAGACAATTTCGGACTACGCGTACAAAAATAGTACTCAAAGTTTTACGAACGATAGATCACATGTCTGGCGGAATTTGATGGAACTCGAACATTTACCTGACGCAAACCAGTTTCATGAACACTGTCCGTTATTTATAGGAATATAATGTTTCACAAGATAAACAAAGAACACGTTCTTTCACTCAAATTACGAAAATAAACATTTTTTGACACAAAACTTATAAGAACTTTTTATACACAGAAATTCACAACTGGTCCTTATTTCACAGAAAATATTCTGAAATCAATACAACATTACACTTTCCGTCATTGTGTCATAATTATCTCAGTAATTATTATTCTGGTTTATATAGAATTATTTGTTTTGCTTGTTTTGTGTATGTTTGTTTGTTTTTGTTTTTTGCATTGAACTGCAATATAATATACATCCTTATAACATCTTATTTTAAGACCCTTCAATTACAATAAGCCACAGTAATATTGCAACAAAATTCAAACAATAACCTTTCAATATAAATGATCATAAATGATAGCTGTTCTATGTTTCAGTTTTGTCTCTGCATCTATTTCACCTAAAAGTATTTTATACAATTAACGTTTTTTTTTTCTGTGTCTGAGTTATAAATACTATTGTCCTAGAAATAGTGCAACAATATCATTGGTTACACAAAGACTTGTAATTTACTTAATTTGATCCTGTAAAAGATTCACGATTAAAAACATTGAATCTTTATATAACTTTCATAAAATATAAGCAATTTGTGTAATTGTGTAGATACGACTTAATATAAGTATATGTGTGTGTATTATCTTTTTGGCTTTGTTACCAACGCTTAACACAAAGAATTTAATACAATTATGTAATTTTGCAGAATGAGCTCAACATTTCGTGTTGCCATCTATACGATGTATTTTACGTTCACATATTACACCGATAAATCTCTCATTTAATGATTTCAAATTGAGTCTCGCCACGGGGTTACAATACGCACAGGTCATAACATTATACATTGTCAGCAGGTCTTAACAAAACAAAGTAATTAACAAACGGTACCACCATCAATTCAAAAACAAAGCATTGCAATATAGACCAATTATATTTTTTGTTCATGTATCTAATTGGCAATTAAACATTAAAAGCCTCCTTCTGCATTCGTAGACTTGTAATTACGAAAACAGAAGCTAAATTCAGCGCATGTTCCCCCCGGCAACTTTCGGATTGAGGAGCGGCTGATCTTGGATAGGAAAATCAATAAAGCCACAGAAGCATAGTCTATTATGATTGAAGATATTATTTCAAGATAACGTTTTTACTGCAGTTAAACCAACGCTATTTACATTTGCAACACTACATGACTTCTCATAGTTTCCCGTTCTATATATAGCTCAATACCTAGAAGTCTTGCAATATACAAATAGCTCCATCTAGTTTGTTTTTACAACAAGATTGTCTCCTTCTGGTTTTCTCCTCATATTCAACATGTTTCCATTAATTTTTTTAATAAGCATATTTAACGGTGCATTTTGTAACTTATTATGCATTCGCGTAAAACTCTTCGACTACATAAGCATTATATTTAAAGCACTTTCATGTGTATTCGAATTGTCACATTCTTTCATCATGGACATGTGATCACACAATATACTTGTACAGAATGTAAGATAGAGTAGACAAAATGTCTGACTGATTAAGCTTGTACAGAATGTAAGATAGAGTAGACAACATGTGTCACTGCTTAAGCATGTTAAGGGGATGGGTGAGTGATTACTTATTCTAGAATGACGTCCTTCTTTCGCTTTGCAGACAAGCAGCGATTTATCGATGGTATAATCTCATTCGCACATGCTCCGGTGAATGTGACTGACTTTACCATCTCTTTTGTCGTAAAGTTTCGTTCTTAACCGCCCCTCACTGTCAATTTCGAGGGTAGGTCAAGGTATGAAGCAGACCTATCTGTATCTGTTGTATTCTTTATTTCAAGCTCAATTGGATAGAATGCTATGAGTAAGTTTGGATGTTTTCCATCAAGTAGAGTTTTGGATTAGGCAACAATTGACACTGGAGCGGACGACGACGCAGGATAGTGATCCCTGTATGATGATACTGCTACCCAGACGACATAAAACGATACATGATTATATTTAAGCTACAGTTGGAGAGTCCAAGCTGAATTGAGATTTTATATAAAAAGAACAGAGAGATATCCTAGGCAAAAGACGAAAGGAAAAATGTCCCAATATGACAATAATTACTCTATTGATGTTCATTTGAAATTGATATTTAAAATCTTAAATCGAGAAATACTGACAACGCCTATAATACATGGACAAACACTGTTTTGTTTAACACTTTCATGTAGTGTTGACCACATGACAAAATAATGAAGGCAAGCATTTCCCCTGCAAGAAAGGAAGGCCTGCTAATAAATGCTGCTCAAAGTTTGGTTAATTTCAACTTCAGAAATTTGTACATTTTCTAATGTATACATTGGGATGATACGTGATTGCTCGTTTTAATGATACTGGTGGAAATGATGGCCATCACTGTTTAAATTGTCTTTTCATAATTGAATATAAGATACCACTTGACATTGTCTTTGTGTACACATTAGGACGTTGACAAATACTCGGGGAATCAAGTTTGAGAAAGAAAGAAATTTTAGAGGAAAGTTAAAGAGAAAATTAATTGGCTTTATACTTACAGAAATAGGTCGCTATTTTTTTTTCTCAAGTTGGAAATTGATGGCAATTCAACAATTCACCATAAAAGAACATAATTATTTCCTACACATAATAGATTTTGCCATCATACATATTTATTACAACTTTAATTATTTACGAGTTTTATCGAGAGGCTATAATACAATGTTTCCATGACATGCAAAAATAATGTTGGAAATAAAAACAGAAATTGTCTACATTATAATTCAATGATTTAAATTCCAATAGATATCTAAGCTCTTGCATGTGACATGGAATCAAGTTTTGTCATTAGTATTAATTTGGTGGTTAGATTGGATATTTACACCCCCTGTGATTAGAAGTAATTGACAAATGTCTATTTCACTACTATATGCATTTGAACAAAACAACAAACGTCACATACACACTTGTTATGTATAGTAAATACGAATTTACGTCAGTTTAATTAGCTTTTGAAAATCTATTCTAATATATTTATAGCTTCCAGAAAATCAAACTAACATTTAGAATGCAGAATAACAAGACAAAGTTCGATCAAGCTATTGTCCACTCCTTCCAAGGGTTCAACGAGGTATAGAACAAGAACACATGGTCCTCACTGCGTGGTACAAGCTATCCGAAGGGGCGTCCTCTAAATGTATGGCATGAATCAAATGCATTATGATGTCAGAACATGAATGAGTGCACCGTGTTAGGAGTATGGTAAGCTCATTACACACAATTATACCTTACAACAGGTCCAAATGAACAACAGTTCATTAGAAGTGGTCGCTGGTGATCCGTTGCAAGGCAAGGTAAATTGTCAGATATTATAAACTATCTCCCATTTTCTTTGTGACAATTAACATCGCCACCTGTAGACTGTTTTACCTGAACGATTTTTGTAAACTTAACTTCACTATAGAACAATGCTCAACTGACATTAATCAATTTTCCAATTCTATCTAATAAATAGTTTGTTCAAAATAATCTCCAATTTCCTTCTTTTTGATCCATAAACATAAACAAAACAAAACAAAAAATAATCACGATTTTTTAAACGTTTAAACTAATGTTTCAGTATCTCTTACAGTAATATATATATGTAAACGTCACAAGGTATAATTGTAAAAAAAAACCAAAAGAACAACAGCAGCTCTCATAATGAGATTGCTAGAAGTGGTGTTTGGTGTCGTCCATTACAACAAACTTGCTCGACCGTATCCATTACACCTTCTTTGTCCCCTGGTACTCTAAACTTCCACCCATTGGCCCACCCAATGTCACAATTGTCCTTCTCCACTAATAATGGTTGCGAACTTGTTTAGTGAGGAATTCAGCTGAAATACTGTACACTAAACACCAATCAATCAATCAATCAATCAATCAATCAATCAATCAATCAATCAATCAATCTGTACAATGACTGCTAACATGTTGCACGTCAATAAAAACGGTAAACGTTTTTAATACGTACCTATCAATGATAAATCTTCATTCATTGAGATTTCAAATAAATGTTGCAGTTATGTTGACAGTGGTGTTCTTTTTCTATTATTTATCTAAATATTGCATGCATATATTCTCACGGATCACATGTTATCGGGAGAAATCATTACGATAATTAAGCCATATTGATATTTTATTTACTCCATGAATGGCAACACTATACACCATGTCACATTCCCATTTGTCAAACACATTGCCAGCAGATTATCATTTCCATCTTCCATTTCTTGTCCAGGAAAAGATGTCGGTTTGATGATAACACTGTGATTTGTCAATTAGTGAGCATTGTGTCTGAAATTGACTAGAGTAATGAAGCATTATATTCAGAGATTGTTTCTGGATGATGATAGTGTGAAACCTTTTAATTTCTTCAATCTAAAGAAAGCCTAGAGGATTCTGTTATCACCAATAGTCAATTCTGTGATAAACACATCAGACTTTACTAATCTATTTCAATAGTGTTTAAAATCAATAATTTCAGGGTAAGCATATCTATTGTCAGCACTTTTATTTCTGGTTCTAAGTACATTCCTATAAAAGTTCTAATATGTGATATTTTTATATACATATTGCCAGATATCTATTGAAGCATAGTCAGTGTAGGCGAAAACATTGAAATTAGATGTTATGCACTACTTATCAATGTAAAATCAGCTCAGAATCAAAAGATACCACAATATGGAAAGACCACGCAAAATCCGACGACCTACTAAACACACACTGATAAAAAAAATCAAAAAGAAATTAAAAAAAAAACACTCTGATGATTTTTATATGTGTGAAACAATTTATCAAATGTAATTGTACATCGGCAAAATGAAACAAGAGAACTGAAGGCATTTACAACCTTTAATACTAGTAGATAACAGAATGATATACAATAACTTTTATAATCATATTGAAACGGATGACAGTACAATGGGTTGGATATCTGATTTATCTATTATTGCTTACTGTCGAGTAAGTAGTACTTTAGCTATAATTATACGAGGACTAATTCACAAACCTCTAGGTAATAAGGTGGCATTGAATTGTGAATAGATATTTAAATTGATACGGGAAACCAAGATATATATTGGATAGTTTCGGCAAATATTGTCTTGTAACGGTAAACTTCCACCACTCCTAGCAGGTAACGGTAAACTTCCACCACTCCCAGTAGGTAACGGTAAACTTCCACCACTCCCAGCAGGTAACGGTAAACTTCCACCACTCTCAGCAGGTAACGGTAAACTTCCACCACTCCCAGCAGGTAACAGGAAACATCCAGCACTCTCGGAAGGTAAGGGTACACTTCCACCTGTCTCAGCAGGTAACGGTAAACGTCCTCCACTCCCAGCAGGTAACGGTAAACTTCCACCACTCCCAGCAGGTAGCGGTAAACTTCCACCACTCTCAGCAGGTAATGGTAAACTTCCACCACTTCCAGCAGGTAACGGTTAGCTTCCACCACTCCCGGAAGGTAACGGTAAATTTCTACCACTCTCAGCAGGTAACGGTAAACTTCCACCACTCCCAGCAGGTAATGGTAAACTTCCCCCACTCACAGGAGGTAACGGTAAACTTCCACCACTCCCAGAAGGTAACGGTAAACTTCCACCACGCCCAGCAGGTAACGGTAAACGTCCTCCACTTCCAGCAGGTAACGGTAAACTTCCACCACTCCCAGCAGGTAGCGGTAAACTTCCACCACTCTCAGCAGGTAATGGTAAACTTCCACCACTTCCAGCAGGTAACGGTAAACTTCCCCCACTCCCGGGAGGTAACGGTAAACTTCCACCACTCCCAGAAGGTAACGGTAAACTTCCACCACGCCCAGCAGGTAACGGTAAACGTCCACCACTCCCGGAAGGTAACGGTAAACTTTCACCACGCCCAGCAGGTAACGGTAAACTTCCACCACTCTCGGAAGGTAACGGTAAACCTCCACCACGCCCATCAGGTAACGGTAAACTTCCACAACGCCCAGCAGGTAACGGTAAACTTTCACCTGTCTCAGCAGGTAACGGTAAACTTCCACCACTCCCGGAAGGGAACGGTAAACTTCCACCGCCCTCGGAAGGTAACGGTAAACTTCCACCACGCCCAGCAGGTTCTTGTTCAATAAGGGCTGCTGCTAGTTGTACTTTACGTTAAAGAAATCCGACATTCTGTATAGATGAAACCCTCTACCATAAGAGTGGGACGTGTATTGGATTATTGCCGTTGTAGGACCTACCCAATATTATATAAATTTTATATCTTAGGGTGCCCTTAGAGGTAACATGCAAATAAAACCAATTATAATGCAATTATAATGTAACGCGTATTTTCATTGGATATCGAGAGCTGTCAAATCTGCAGTTGACATGCCTGAAGGAATGCTATATTCCTACGCCGATTGCACTTGTTTGTAAACAATATAGCTGACCCAGATATTTCCGACTATGAATTTGATGCTGACAACCTATTATTGATGCCGATCATCATTCCACAGTTTGACCCGCAAGCTGAGCTTCCAGATTTAGACTCCGAGGACTCATAGGGAGAAGAAACGGGCAAGGACATCACTGGAACATCCTTCTTGTTCAGATTGAACGTAGGTTCAATAAACTAAGTACATTAATTGTACATTTATTTACGAAATACTCAAATAATAGTAATTCTTATGTGATTTATATTTTTTTGAGGATACTATGTTACAAATATAAAATATGTTAAATTCAAAATAGTTTTTTTTTTAAATCACTTGTTGACGGACTATTTTTTTTAGCAGAAGGAATTTGAAAAGTGCATATATTTCGTCATTTATTTGTATGTTCTCAAACTAGTTGGGAGAATTTCATAAGAATAGGAATAACAGTACTGTATTCCTTAAACATTTGATAAAATGACTTACTCTAAATTGTTCAAAACATTTTAAAATAATTTAATTTTGTGCGAATATTGCAATCTGATTGGCTGATCCGCCTGGAGCAACATTAGTAATACATGATCACCTGGGTTGGTATTGTGATGTCGCCAACGTATTCATTCGCAATCGACTAATTCAAATAGTCCCATGGCCATGATATGATCGAAATTAAAGTTGAGGAATCATTAAATTTTGTTGTAAAATTAAATTATAAGGGATGTTTTAAATTTTTTGAACAGATTATACTGTACAACTTAGGTTTGGAACAGTTTACGCTTTTCATAAAACGCGTCGCGGTAAATTAAGCGTAAATTGCACCAAACCAGGTTATATCGTATAACCTGTTCAAACATTATAAAAATATTCCTTAAGTAATGTTTAGAACGTTACGATGTTCTGTTTACTTATAGATAAATAAGTAAGGTAAATATCAGATGACTGAAAAAGTTTCTCCGAATTACACATCTCACACATATACATTAAGAAGGAAAAAGCATGTAATGAAAAGTTAAATTATTATCCATAGACCCGACAAAATAATCGGAAACGGGTTTGAGCAAACTGTTTTTGACAAGCCCTAGGATGGAATGCCATATTATCTTTTTTTGTATCTAATAAATCAAAATACAGCTGTCCGAATACGTCATTATACCATTATCAAGCCTACAGGACAAATAGGCCAATGTCCTTTCGCATACAACATTATCAATCTTAACAAATTGTTGATCTTAAGCTTTCTTTTCATAATTCACACGGAAATATTTCTTTCGACAGACAGCTTTACTAATGCTAAATATGAAACAAATATATAACAATGCTACATCTCGGACTAGGAAGTGTTTTCTACAGACATTATTATCAATAATAAGCCTACAAACAGGATTATAAAATGTGTTTTCGATTCATACGTTAGTTTGAAGTAGTGACCATATCGTAAAATGTCTACAATGTTTACCTATGACGTCACTGGAACTGTTTTAATATGGCGGTAACGGATTTGAGTGTTAGTAATTATGTTAATCCTTTGATCTTATTTTTCATTAATTGGAGTAAGAATTTCATATCAGGAGTATCGATTTTGACTCTTTCTATGATTTTTCTATTAGATTTTAGAACTTTTCCTATATTGTGGTATTTTATGTTTTTCATTTCAGGCGTACTTGTACTTTTAAGTAACATTCTAGAGATATCCAACCATTTTAAATAGGGCTCAGAACTTTAAAATAAAAACAAACAGGGTAGCTATGGTGACATAAAAGACAATATTATTATTTCTTGATTTATTTCTGACAGTGTGTTTTAGTTTTTATTGTACAACATTGTATTTAACCAGGAAGTAAAATGTACAAAAAAAAACTAGGGTAATTTTACCAAAATTGATTTTTTTAAAAAGACCATACAATTGTGGGGAAAGCAAACAGTGATTAGAAGAGTTTGAAGATAGCAAAGGGGTAATCTGAATCCGTATATAGATGAAGAACAGACAACGCAATGGCCAAAAGTAACAGGACAAAGGGACAAACAACGATCTACAAAACATGCACATAAATTTAAAAATCGAGTAACACTTACCCCACTAAAAACCGGAGATAAACTCAGGTACTCCGGAAGGGTAAGCAGTTCCTACTCCACTAGTGACACCCATCGTGTTAATCTAGCTTACGTCGTTTAACATTTTAGGGAAAGTAGTTTTATTTATATGGAAAGTTGAATATTTCTATACACCATCAAGTTGAATGATAAGTATACAATGGCAATAAATGTGCGCCTTTTTTTTCAGCGAACAAGATTTGGGTATCTTATAATACGTATGTCGGTAAAACACATGTATAATAGTCATTGCCAAACTGTTTTTAATTCTGGAAATGAAGTAGTTGGTCTAGCCCAAATAGATCTAGCACAGTAAAATAATGCTCCCCTTGAAACAAATTACGTGGTGATGTAATACATTTGTATGTCAATGTATCTATAAAAAAAATGACAAGAACAGACACGGAAATTATATGATTTAAAACAAGAAGTCATGCGCAATTTTATTGTAATGAAAGTACTAAATAAAATGTAAACAGACAAATCACTAGTTGTAAAGTTTAATTAGTGCTTCCTTTGCTAATTAGGGAGCATTCCTTGTAAAATGTTAGCATTAGAAGTTGATTTGATTGACCTTAAGGCGGAAGTAAACAAAATGATTTTGACATTTCGAAAACAGGAAATATATCTTAGTTGCTGTTTCATCGTTGAGATACTTCAGAACGTTTCCTAAGCTTTATAGACAGGAGAAACTGTCAATATTTATTTTTGTACTGTAGTGTATAGCTGTACTTTAAGATAAAAGTTGATTAAAAAAAAGGTGTTATATTAAACAAAGTCAATTAAATCAACATTTAGTCATGTTATTTAATCAAGTAAATTTGATATTTAATCAAGTAAATTGATATTTAATAAAGTAAATTGATATTTAGATAAATAAGATTGCTATTTAATAAAGAAAGATTTGAGGTTTAATAAAGAAATATTTTTAATTTGATAAAGTAAATTGAAATTTCGAATTGTAAACTACTTGTAAACTATGGATAATATACGTTGAAATACCGTAAATACCCTTATTGTGAATGGAATAGAAGAAAATTAATCAATATTTGTATATTATTGCAGTAGAATGAAACACGATGCTAAAACGGTTGTCTTCTTAGACAAGTAATTACTGATATTACTTGTTCATATTCGTTTTTTCTTATCATAATAACAATTGCAGTTAATTTTCTTGGTAGGTATTGGTAATCACGTCTTCTTGTAGTAACGGAAGGAGTCATAGGGTGAACCCAGGGCATTTGTATATGTCATTTTATAATTCTTGATGGAATTATCAAATGTTGATGATTGCTAAAGGAAACAAACACCCAGTTGATCAGCTTGGGTAAATTGTTTAATTATTATTATTATTATCATCATCTCAATTTGAAGATTTTTAACATTTATAGTGAGTTCATTGAATTGAACCATTATCAAGGCAAATGTCTGAGGAAATAACAAATTTGCGAAAGTAATTACTCCAAGAAATAGCTGAAAATAAGTAATTGAATAAAGATTTTGATAATGGAAGGTTATCTATTTTTAAATTATAATGAACACATTACAATAGCTAATAGTTCTACCTGGGGGTAAAGGTACACCAGGACACTGTTGTTTATTAGTATTCTATAGTTTGTAGATCCGTTCATCACATTTATGTTAGCACTAGAAGATGGTTTAGGGTTATGAACTTATACTTATATAGAGAAATATAGCATAGTGGTGTGTTGATGCACGAGAAATACTTCTTTGAAAAAGGCGAAGGTGACCAAACGACGACCAGTTTCAGACATTCTATCTACATCTTTATATGTTACCAACTGTAATTAAGTCTTGAACATAACATCTGCAGCAAAGTGGCTCATAATGATAGGCTGAAGCTTTTACTTAAGTCAAGATTGCCAACTGGCCATTTTGATTACATTTTAGGGACGTTTTTGCTTGTGACCACCTTAACAGAAATATGATTTAAGATCACGATCTTATATTATATAGCAAAGTCGTGCATATGAATTGGTGGTGTCTGTAAAATATCTTTTAAGAAGTGAAAATGACCGAACTGAACAGAGTTCATTTTTCTGTGTTATTTACTTCTACTTTCAAAGATATGTCAATCTGTATGGGACATGTATCGCTTAGTGATACTTATCTTGTTATGATTGATATATATCTCTCGAATAAACACTGCATACATTTCTAGCTAGATCAACATATTGGATGTCTTGTTGTTTTTGACATTCACAAAATAAAGAAATATTCGTTATTCACATGGAATGCATGTTTGTCAAAAAGATGTGTTAAGCACTTAACCGCCATATGTTATAAATGTCCTACTTCTAGAGTGTACAGTTATAATAAACAATATAGCAAACCAACCTCATTTTTTATGTAATCTTCAATGTTAGGTCTATTGGTACATGTTGTTTGAAAATAACTCACGAATAAGGCAATACTTTCATTTGAAACACTATGGAACTACTAACGTAATGTCTTGTGAAAACTATTGGCTATGATACAACTAATTGGTATGATCATTCATTAAACTATAGTCAATACTCACCAAGTGGTGTCATCTGTCTTAATTATTTATCAAAAATTTGGTTTTTACTCCGAACAGTAAAGACATACAAATTTCCAACTTCACAATACTTACAGAAAACAATTTAAACAAACAGCCCTTTGGTATTCTCGAAATTTTGGTTATATATACTACATGTACATTGTTTACAAGTGTTGTTGTAAAACGTATTCGAGTGATCAGTGACTTGCGGCAAATCGAGGGCTTTCTCATGTTACTCCGGGTTCCTCCACCAACAATTTGACCGTCACGATATAATGAAAATAGCATTAAACATCATAGCATTAACTCCGGTATTCCAGTGACACACCAACACACTAGACTCCACAGTAATTTGGTGATGTATGAAAGCTCGAAATGTATTTAACTTCTTCAGTAGTTCTTCCCTAAAGCAATATTAAATACCAAACATATGTGACAACAATTACTAGGATATTGTATGTGACAATAGTGGCTAGCCAACTACTGTATTGTCCGACATTAACTAGCCAGCTACTGTGATCTTGGCCAGCTACTTATGAAAATAAAGTTTAAACTGTGATGGTCAAAAATTCTACCAATATCAACAAACAAACAATCATCCCTCATCGCAACTCATTGAACACAAAAAGGAATACGATATATGCCTTTGGAAATCAAGGACCTGATCGGGATAGGCAACATATGTGGCGGCGGTAAACTGTATGTGACGACATTTGCTATAGTATATGTTAGCCTTATATTTAGTTTGACTATACTTCTGCATGGCGGATGCCACTAGTGGAGAAGAAACTGCCAACCAATTGTCTTGATGTCCCTTTTCTTTTTGTCACTGTATTTTTATTTCTTATTACCCCTTCGACAACTTCAAGCTTTCGTAAAACTGTCATTTATTTATTTCTGTCTCATTTTATTTATTTCTGTCTCATTTTGTTTTTACTTTAAGACTATCTTTTACATTTTTGTCTTTAACATCTTTCACCTCGTAACATTACATGCATTAGTATTGATATATTCAGTTAATAGTTGTAAGAACAATGGGTGGTAGGGTAAGGTTATTGACTTCTGACCACAAATGTACCCCGATACCCATCTCAAGGTTTCAAAAACCTAGCCAATGTTGAGGTTTCACTCGTTCACTTGTTAAGACTGTCCACACTTAGCTCCTCGGGAAGTCTGCTAGACACAATAAAGATGAACAAATTGTTGAAAGTGACGATAACCACCAGAAACCAGTAACTAACCAACCATATGGTTTTCACGCAACACATTCGTCACATTCATTAGTATGGCAGAGTTAAACTAGTCATGCAGTTGTTTTCCACACGTGAGTAAAATAACACTCATATATATATATATAATGAACGATCCATTCTTAAAAATTATATATTTAATCTTCATAACACATATGTATAATATTAGTTTTATTAAAAAGAGTCGATGATCTCAGCCGTCATTTAACAGTACACAAGGCCATAGTAGTACATAACAGGGAAATACTTGTCAACTTTGAACAACAATAAGATTACCAATACCATCCTTCGTCATCTGTAGTGACAGAATACATTTCAACGAGGTGTTGATATCTTCCGATAAAGGATAAGATCAGATGATTCTTAAAAAAAATCCTTGACTTAATAGTTTAATACCCAGAAGACGGCGACGTTGTAAAAAGTCAGAATATAAACAGCCAGCTCGAGTGTAGCGTAAGAGTTGTGCAATATCCCGCGAACGATCGGTATATTACTTTTTTAGCCATTGGTAAATTACTATCAAAGTGTAGAAATTTTATAGGGGCAAAATTGAAGTGTTCTCTTTTATCATAGAGTTGTAGAAAGTTGGCGATTGATTTCAAATTTTAGGTAAATGTCAATAAATGGGAGAGAGGAAGTTTTTTTTCTATTTTTTCTTTTATCTCAACTTCTTTTGGGTACATTTTGTAAATTAAAGCTAATATTATTACATAACATGTCAATATACATGAAAGTGAGAATAGAGGCTTTAGCATGTGTATTTCTTCCGTTTTTCTGGTAAGTTTTTGTATTAATTCTGCCTCATTGTAGTAAAGAAACAATCGGTAAGTAATTAAACATTTCGTTGACATACACACACGTGGTTTCTGGTTTCTATGAGACATTATATGCATGTACTTCGTACTTTTCATGAAATACGTTGGTATTTGAAGCGGTTATCATTTAATTAAAGTAAACTGGATGCCACACATTTATTTTCCGTTCATATTTTTTAATGTTTTTAATTTTGCTATTATACAAACCATTGTGAATGTGTTTGCTTTCCATCCCTACGACATACGTTACATCTTAAATACTTATTATAGTTTTGGAATTGTTTTATTCATCTAGGTTCAAGGCTGTTGTGACATCAATGAGTGCCATGTGATATCATTTAAATACTTAAACCTTTCAGTACTAATAAACTATCTGGCTTGGACGCTAATTGTATCTGAATTTAACGCAATATCATAAAATTATATTACAAAATAATCCTTCTGATTGAAACATAAGGAACATATAATACTTCTCTGAAAAACAATCATGAAATTCTTGTTTTTGCAAAAGCAATGATATTTGATGTCGATTTCACTACAAATACTCTGAACAAATATTCTCCCTTGATTAGCGTTGTACAGACGTAACAGCTGCATCAGTTGTCGTACTGTTTGTATATACTACGGGTTAGGGATTATGGTGTTTAGCGCCACTTCCAATAATATTTAAGTTATATACTACAGTTGTATGTACTTTATGCTTTCTATGTGCACTTGCAAAGTACTATCTGTTAGTGAAATGAAGATATAAACATAAAATATCTATCTAGGTGATATTTGATATGATATAGGAAACCCCATAGAATTATCACTATTGCATTTTACTAAACTATGATCAATGTGATCACCGTTAACAGTCAGTCTTTAATATTCCATTCATTAACTTAGTTTTACCCATTCCACATGCTAGATAGAGGGATTTTACACTCCGTATTTTGAGGGTTTATTGTTATTTGTCTGAATACAATAATAATACAATAATAATATCAGTGGTTCACTTTCTAAAACCCCAAATCTCATCACACGATTATCATTGAGCTAACATTAATCATACAGAATTACGTCTTTCTCATAATTCAAATGAAACAGAAAAAATAACATCTTGTCTATTAATTTCAGATATATGTTTACAATAATATACTGAAATTAATGAATATTTAAAAATGAGATGTAACTTAATTCCAACCTATTTGAAAATTTGAATTCAGTCAATGATGAAAGTAAAATAAGCTATGTTCGCACGGTTTCCCGTATACATTTGACTATTAAAGAGAAGAAGAAATTAATAGTTTATATCAATCTTATTATACTCTCCTGAGAATCATATGAAAATGTCATATTTTTTTAAGTGTAATCTGTCATGACAGTTCTTATATAACACATATCGTAAAACTCCATTTCAGCATATTTGATACTTGTTTACTTATGGGAATAGACTAAGATAATTTAACATATATAATAATTCAAATTAACCAAGAAAACAGTAGCATTTAAAAAATAAATAAATAAGCTAGTATGTTAAATATTAATTAGAACATTTAAAATATTTCCCATGAATAAATAATAAAGGGTTTATAATTACTGTTGAAATTACGGCTGTTGTAATTGGAAAATCGCAGTAAGATTCACACAGATAAATATACCAGTGATACTTACAACATCAATAAATATCAAATAAATGTCGCAATTATCTGCTAATTAATTAAAATAAAACATAAAAATATAATCTTACCAGAAGCACCCATTTCTGTTTGTCAAATAATAATCCAAATCATCAAAATTTAAATTTCCATGACAACAATGTGCACCTGAGAAGAGAACCTGTTTGAGTGGTGTATTGATTCATAAGAACTGTTCATTCACTGGCATCTCCCACGATGGTGACTGCGTCTGTGATGACAGAGAAAAATAAAATGGAATTTAATGACAATACTTGATTATTTTACACAAAAACATATGTCTCCCACACACTCAAGTCCCTAGATAGACTTGTTATTTAATGGTTATTAATCTTTAAATTACATATAATTTTACGATGGAACACATCAAAGTGTTATCGCTGCTTGCAAGATTTAAAGAACAACTGCAATAATATCAGCATAGACAATTGGTAGCACCATTGTGGCATGTAACAATTGTACACCCACTGGATTGGTTTATTACATAATTATACTGTTTGCCACATTCATGTAGTTGAGAAATTTTCCAAAACAATATCGACTATAAATAATATAGGTTGACAGCAATACAATTGCTGACAAGAACCACATTTGTCAGTTCGGTAGAAATTGGTTAGTTACCAAGAGGGTATCTAGGTAGTAGAAACCTGTAAATTGCCAAGGAAGGAACCAGGCAGTAGAAACTAGTAGATTACCAAAGGAGTAACTAGGCAGTAGAAACTGGTAGATTACCAAAGGAATAACTAGGCAGTAGAAACTGGTAGATTACCAAAGGAATAACTAGGCAGTAGAAACTGGTAGATTATCAAAGGAATAACTAGGCAGTAGAAGCTGGTAGATTACCAAAAGAATAACTAGGCAGTTGAAACTGGTAGCTTACCAAAGGAATAACTAGGCAGTAGAAACTGGTAAATTACCAAAGGAATAAGTAGGCAGTAGAAACTGGTAGATTACCAAAGGAATAACTAGGCAGTAGAAACTGGTAAATTAGCAAGGGGGTAGCTAAGTATTAGAAACTGGCAAATTTTATTGCAGGCTAAATACAATATTGGTGTATTGACGGTAAATATAGAATTTATGTGGCGAGGCTTAGAAACGAGGGAAAGATGAGCTTTAGCGAATTTTTCCATTTGTTTCGTTCCGAGCTACATAAATTCTATATTTATCGTCAATACATCAATATTGTGGCTTAATAGCTTTATTAGGCTAATGTGAAAAGTGTTACTAGTATTATGACAAGGGTGTGGCTTAATAGCTTTATTAGGTTAATGTGAAAAGTGTTATTATGACAATGTCATAATAAAGCAACGGTTTATTTCAATCCATTTATTATGACAATTGCAGGATAAAATGGGGTAGTTAAGTAGCTGAAACTGGCCAATTACCAAGGGAGTTTTTGTCTGTTTGTTCGGTATAATAAAACGATAACGGTCATTTAAAGAAGGGAACATAGATAATTATCAACATGAGAAATGTTGTTATCTCTCGTGCTAAAGCCCTCGGGGACAACAATTCTGTTCAGGTTGACAGTCCTTAATGTCCACCTCTAAAGAAGGTCATAATTGCATAGAAATGCTCGATTATTTCTTCATTCCATAATGTTTCTGTTATGTTTCCGAAAACGCACTTATTGTTTATAAAATATTATCGCCTCTTACGTAACACTCTGTTGAACTTAAGAGCTCAATAATTCATATGGTCCTAGCAAGTATCTAAACAATCAAATTTATATTGTTGAATATTTTTGTAATAAGGTCCACAGGTACAGTGGTGTAAGCCATTATATGAGTGTATCAAATTCAGTTGAAATACTAGACAAACTTCATTCCCTTCATTATACGTATAGATAAACGTTAGAGGATACCGAAGGGGCAATTAAAAATTGACTATCCATAGAAACTGGCAGCATAGGGAACACAAGATGAAGACAAGCACAACACAAACACAACGCAATATGCGTTGGACACCACTAGACGCAAGCAAACACGTAACAAACAAATAACGTAATCAAGGCATGAGCTCTCCTACAACAAACTGGAGGTTAAGACGAAGCGGACACAGTTTTTATGCGGAAATCGCAAAGGACATAACAACACAGAACTCCGAATAACGTAAAGACACATGATAGGACAACATAAAGAACTAAAATGATGAGAAACACGGACCCACCAAAGAACCGGGGCTTAACTCATGTGCTCGCGAAGAGTAAACAGTTCCTGCTTCTTATAAGACACCCATCGTGTTACTCATACATACAGTCAAGTCTGGTAATACGGTAATAGTCGTAGCAGTGGTAGAGGAAAGAAAACAACGACGTAAAAAGTAAAAGATTCATAGCCATTTGAGATATTGATATTTTGTAACGGTCAACCAAATTGTGATGGCGACTGTATAAATGTTGTAGCGATGGCTTTAATCCTAGTAGCAACGTAGTCTTGTTTGGGTAGCTTTTGCGTTAGTTGAGCCCTGTTCAGAATATCCCTGTACTGGGAACAAACTCTAGAATAGCGTATGAGTTGTGAAAAATAGGCTCCATACGTTGGCGATCCCTGAATAAACTTGCCAAATCAAGTTTCATATTTAATTAAATAGTTATACCGTAAGGCAGTCTGTGATTACATATTTAACTAAATGATCATAACGTAAGTCAGGCTGTAATTACATATGATGAAGCTAAAACAAACATTTTCGTAGTGACAAATAAAGAAATAAGACTAGCCTTGTGAGGACATGAGTTATGCTATCAATGTTCTGTTTGACAACATTTTTGTTCGATATGACAATATAGTATATCCTCAAATTGTTGGAATTCCAATAGAACGAAATGTGCTTCTCTCATTGCCGATTTGTTGCATACTGCTATGAATCTTAATTTATGGCTAAGCAAAAGACGATTCTAAACGCTCTCAAGTCAGTTTATTCAACACTAATTGTAGATATTTAGACGATATTTTAATTGTAAATTCTTTCTTTATTGTCAGTTTGCCTTTTTTGGATGGTGACGTTCCTAATTGGTCCCATCATATGGTGATTACATTTCTCAGTTGGTTCATTTGGACGTATACTCCTTTCTCCCCTTTCCCGTGTAAACCTCGTTCCGGTGCAAACGAAACATTCGGGTAAGCGCTGCAGTATACGCGCATGCGTAGATCATATTCCACTCACTGCAGAACTGGAGGCGTGGCTATGTGCTGACAGATAAACATCGGCGAAAATGTTTGCAGTACAGGTAAAAGGTAAAAAGGTAAAATATATTTAGGTTTAAAAATTTCAAGATCATACACAAGTGTTTAAAATTTCTCGTTAATTTAAAAATAAAACATAAAACTGCCATCATTAACAGAAACTTCAATCCACTCATTGTAGCTGCTGAAAACTTTCATACCAAGGATAGCCCATGAAAGCCATTCAGCTTATTTCCAATGGGGTCCTTTACAAGTATCAGCTTAAAGTTCAAGTGGATATTAAAAGATCAACATGAGCGGGTAGAGGGATTACTTAATTTTAAAATAAGTACATTATCTATGAATTTTTTTTTATATATAATTGCCATTATTATGATATGACACGTCTTTCCCGTTCTTCACTGGTATGTATCAGGTGGCACATCACTTCTTTTTTAAATCTGTGCAAATCATTGATGGATTTGATCGATCGGGTAGAGAATTCCAATCATGGATTCCATTGTAATAAAACGTTGTTGATTTTTTTTGGTGTAACATAATTAATCTGACTTGATCTAGTATTATGGGCATGATGTTCATTAATTTTGATGAAATTATTTTTCAAATAAGAAGGACATTTATCATAATAGATTTTATGAGCATGGTTCAATCGAAGCTGTATTACTCTGTTTTCAATATTTAAAAATCCTAGACTAGATAATTCAGCTTGCTTTATACTAGTTGTTGGGCCCATGCTTTTAATGAATCTAACTGTTTTGTTGTGTGGCACTTAAATTTTATTAGTGATTTCCATCAAATGCCCATCATGCACATATGCCTTATAGAGCCACACCCCTCCTAAAAAGAAAATATTTATTCCAAACATATCAAACGTTTGTGTTGTGTCGTCTGCCATTTACAGAGCGTTCTAAACAACAATCACGTGACATTAAAGCGCTATGCTGACCATGAAAAATCGATTCAAATGTGCTACACGATATTGATACAAAACCCCAGTCTGTCACATCTCCAAGATCTTCAAATGTTACTATTATTGGAGCTGGTAATGCCATAGGAAATGCAATTCCACCTTACTATATATTTCCTGGGAAGAAATTTGACAGATCACTTCTCTTAGATGGAACACCAACTGGTTCAGATGGCCAATGTTCTCAGACTGGATGGTCAAACAGTAACACATTTAAGACGTACCTTGAGAAGCATTTGCTTAATTATGCAAAATATGTCAACACTGGTAATCATACGCTAATTTTATTTGATGGTCATCGTTCACACATCTCTCTCACACTTCACAAATGGGCTGAATCCAAAAATCTGCTGTTATTTGTACTTCCACCACACTGCAGCCATATTCTTCAACCCTTAGACGTTGCATGCTTTGAAGTCCTTCTACAACAGAGAATCACAACTGTCTCTACGCAATAACCCAGGATGCAAAATAACAAAATTTAACATTGGGAAATTATCAGGAACAGTCTACCAGAAAGCCTTGTCAACGGGAAATCTTACAGCTGCCTTTAAGAAAACTGGAATATTTCCTTTTAACCCAAAAGCTGTTGACAGAGAGGAAGTAGCCCCACCAACTATTTACAAGAAATCTAACCCTGATGATCATGTTGATGATGGGCAACCTGAGGTGATTGCAGACTATACTCAAGATTCTGAACATGCTGAAAGTCAGGTAGAAATTCCAAGTAGTTCAACAGAGGGTCAACTAGAGAAAACTCCACCAGCAGACAAGTCTTCTCCACATGATGAAACTGACACTAACAAAGACACTGTACTGAATCAGGAAAACAACAGCCAACCATCATTACCTGAAGAAGTCCCAGTAACTCCTATTTATGTAGCTGAACCAATTGTTGAATGTGCACAGATACCTTCTAACGTCAATAACTTTCTTGAAAATAGGTCAGTTGTGTCTGTAGAGAGAACTGAAAAGAAACGTAATTATTTTACCTGCACTGGGTACTTAGGAAAGATGTAAAATCTTGACTATCTTAGCCAGAAAGAATCCAACGTAAAAACTAAAAAGAATGCTCAGTTTAAACCACCATTTAAGGGTACCAAGGAAGCGAAAGATGATGTTCAAAATCAGGAATAAAGTCGACAAACAGAAATCAGAAACCAAGCCTGCACCAAAAAAAGAAGACACCAGTTAAAAGAAAACAAAACAAATCACAAGGTGCTGTCAAAAAGGATAAAGTTGCTAAAATGTCGGAAAATGGACCTGCGGCAGTGGCAAGCACATCTGGACTTTGCAAGAAGGGAGGCCCAATACCAGTAGACACAGAATCTGGGAGTGAATTGACGGATGATGAAGAACCATACTGTGTGTGTCAAAAGAGCTCACCAGATGGAATCCATCAAGTCTATGGCATTGAATTTGTACAATGGGCACAATGTGACAATCGTTCATGTAACCACTGGACTCACCTTCAATTTTGTTGTGATATCCGGGTTGTAAGGAGAGGGGACAAGGTTTTTTTGTCCCCACTGTAAAGATCAGTAAATTAAATTGACATAAAACCATAGAATTTATGTTTTGTTCTGTTCTGTTTTGAAAAATCCTATGGTTAAATTTTACTGTTCTTGTTCAATTGTTATTTATTAGAAAAATTTTCTGCCAAAATATGTTTTATTTGGTTAAAATCACAATTAATAATGTAAAATTTAATTTAAAAATCATCAGTCACATTGTGTTCCACCGGTGCTTCCATACAATCAGAATTTCTCATTGCACCGGAACGAGGTAAACAAACTTCAAGATGACGCCCTTCAACAACCAAACTGTGTAGATGTTTATTATTTCTTTCGTGCACAGCAGATCGGTATCGAAATTTACCGGAAAAACATTTCACCACCGTAACGGGGTTAAAGCAGTATATATGTAGCAATGTTCATGACTTCAATAACCGCAATATCGTGATAACGAGAAAAATATTTACAGCAAGAAGATCGTTTTCATTAATGATTGAACACTTTCTCTAAATTGTATTACCGCTATTCAGATCTTGTATATAAATACTATTCTACATGCAGACATCTGATTAAAAAGAGTATTTCCCGTCAATATCTTTTTATGGCGACGTAATTAAAAAAGCTAAAACGTTGAATCTTCAAACTGTTTTTATTACAAAAGAATCTGATTCCAGAAACATCTAGAGGGAAGTGCCCAATTTATATCTCCTCTATATCACATTGCAATATGAGCACTCATAAACAAAATGGTATATTAACGCAGGATCTTCTAGTGCTTCATTACGGAAACACTCAGGTAGGAGAAAGAACTTGATTAATGAAACTTTCTCTAGAGCACTTGTTTGCAGAAACTTTCGAAATTTAAGGCATGTAATTAATTATGCCTACGCTAGAGCACGTGAATATTGAAATCCCAAGTTTCATGAAAACTGCATTGTCGGTTTGCTTCAAAAGCTTCCACAACATACATTAACGCGAGTATGTAGTTAATGGAACCACATGTTTGGAGTCTAAATAAAATGTATTGATAATTATTCTTTATGCACCAAACAAGAGAAGTGATCATTGTTGTTTCGTTGCAAGGCAAAAAACGAAAATGTTCTCCACGTTTACTAGTGGTGCAGCCTACCCACTTTGGAGAACATGTGGTCACCTCGGGCTTTGGTTGGGTTCGTGTTGTTCATTCCTTAGTTATCGTGTAGTATTTTGTCGATCATTGTTCTTTTTGTCCTTTTCGTGTTGGCCATTGTATTAAATCTTCCTCGAAATATGGCTTCTGATGACCCTTTAAATATCATCTAACTTTTCTTCTGCTTACACTACGGGTGCCACTAGTGGAGCAGGAACTGTTTACAATTGGGAAACACCTGAATTCACACCGGTTGTTAGTGGGCTCTTTAGTGTAGTGTTTTGTAGATCATTGTTTATCCATTTGCCCTTTGTATTTGCCATTGTATTGTCTGTCCTTCGATTTACGGATTCTGGTTACCTCTTTGGTATCTTAGATTTACAGATTCTGGTTACCTCTTTGGTATCTTAGATTTACGGATTCTGGCTACCTCTTTGGTATCTTAGATTTACGGATTCAGGTTACCTCTTTGGTATCTTACAGATTCTGGTTACCTCTTTGGTATCTTCAAACTCCTCAAACTCTTTAAGCAATAAACATTACCGATAGGTTTATCCAACGAGTCATCTTTTAATTATTCGTTCTTGGTCATGCCAGTAGCCGAATTACTTACTGCTCACAACAAACTATGTTTAGTAATTCGAAAATTTTTATTTACATTCTATTTACGTATATATAAACTAAATATATCTGAAATTTCCAGCACATTACAAGCCAATTTGAAGATATTAAAAGAGTAATCAGATGCTATAAATTGAAGGACAGACAATATAATGGACCAAAGAAAAACACAAAAGAACAAACAATTATCTGAAATACACTACATAGAAAACGATGTCTGCTGTTTGACACCCGCACCATTGTTTTATTATCAAACTGCTTGGTTATATTTCTTTGGTACGGGTTTGTTGTGCAGCACCCTCACCATGAAATTGTTTTATTATCAAACTGCTAGGTTATATTTCTTGTTACGGGTTTGTTGTGCAGCACCCTCACCATGTCATTGTTTTATTATCAAACTGCTTGGTTATATTTCTTTGGTACAGGTTTGTTGTGCAGCACCCTCACCATGCCATTGTTTTATTATCAAACTGCTAGGTTGTATTTCTTGGTACAGGTTTGTTGTGCAGCATCCTCACCATGAAATTGTTTTATTATCAAACTGCTAGGTTATATTTCCTTGGTACGGGTTTGTTGTGCAGCACCCTCACCATGAAATTGTTTTATTATCAAACTGCTAGGTTATATTTCTTGTTACGGGTTTGCTGTACAGCACCCTCACCATGAAGTTGTTTTATTATCAAACTGCTAGGTTATATTTCTTGTTACGGGTTTGTTGTGCAGCACCCTCACCATGTCATTGTTTTATTATCAAACTGCTAGGTTGTATTTCTTGGTACAGGTTTGTTGTGCAGCATCCTGACTATGCCATTGTTTTATTATCAAACTGCTTGGTTATATTTCTTGGTACGGGTTTGTTGTGCAGCACCCTCACCATGAAATTGTTTTATTATCAAACTGCTAGGTTATATTTCTTGTTACGGGTTTGCTGTACAGCACCCTCACCATGTCATTGTTTTATTATCAAACTGCTAGGTTATATTTCTTGTTACGGGTTTGCTGTACAGCACCCTCACCATGTCATTGTTTTATTATCAAACTGCTAGGTTGTATTTCTTGGTACAGGTTTGTTGTGCAGTATCCTGACTATGCCATTGTTTTATTATCAAACTGCTTGGTTATATTTCTTGGTACGGGTTTGTTGTGCAGCACCCTCACCATGCTAAGTGTTAAATGGGCATACTGATTCTTGTTTATTATTGTTTTGCATTCTGGTGATATTTGAGATCTAGAGGAGACTCGTGTACTGAGGTGACTCCTTATTGAATATGGGCAATATATGTATAATAAAGGGTAAAAGTCAATTGAGAAAGATTCCAATAATGCCACCAATTGTAATAAAGACAATACCAAACAAGTATTGAAGAAGATAAAAAGAATATCCTTGTTAGCAATTTAAATATTAATTACTATGAATAACGTTGTATTAACGCTTAATACAGTTTCTTTGATGTATTAATACCTTGCTTAATGTATATATTTTCTAACATTATGTAAATATGTCTTACCGAGATAGCTTTACAGTCTCTGTGATGATCTATTTTTGACTTTCGCTTCTATTTTAACGTGCAAAATAGATGACTATTAATAAAAATGTTATCTTCCTGATACTTAGATAGTATCTTGTTGTATTTAATTATTGTGTGCAAATAAACATAATCTGGGTTATATAATACAACATTTCATCCAGATCCTGCATTACTAAAACAAATCTCGTCGGATACTCGACGTTTGTTTTTAAATAACTTATGTGCATAGAGTGTAGTTTTTAAAATACTTAATTTTCATACGAAGGGAAAGGTAACATCTTTCAAATTGATAACTGTGAAATACTTAATATGGTTCAAAGAACTGATATTAAAATATATTGAACAACATCTTATCAATTCCCGTTTTACAGCTAGCGACATTTTCAAAACGTAGACATCTAATTTAGCACACATAACAATTATTTAGGAATACTTTCTACCAGGTACACACACAAAGTCAAAAGATTAGAGAGCCAAATAATTAATGTCTTTTGGAGCAAACAGTCTAAGCAGGATAGCCAAAAATGGGCTCCGATAAACTTTGCCCGAAGGTGAGAAACCTTAGTTTGAATATTTATTAGATTATTTATTAACAGTAAATGTCTGCAATTAATGTCTCTTTCTTAGTTCCGTCTTATGACGTTCGTTGCGATTTCCACATAAAAACTGTGCTTGGTTCGACTTTGACCCTAGTTGTTTGTAGGAGGGCTCATGTCTTAGTTGTATTGCTTGTTTTATTGGTGATATTCTACACGACTTCACAGTATGAATATCATGGCCGGTGTCTTATACTGCCTCGGTAACTGCTTCCGGTCATGAATACATGCTTTACCACATAATTGTGTGGTGGGTCTATGTTGATAAACTTTTCTGGTTTCTGTGTTTTTCTTAATTTGTTTTTGTTATGCATACGCAATCAGTTTGATGTATTATTTTGTTCATGGATATGTTTTGTTGAGACAGATCAGAATGCATTATCAGTGCAAATAGGTTGCCACAAAAAGAAAAAGTTGTTTATTACAATGTAGACTTTTAATATGTTCTATATGTTTCTGCATATTTTTATTTATAGACAAATAAACAAAGGTCACGCCTGAATTTTCTACATGTTTCTTCATACCTATATAATGGCGAACGAATTAGAAAACAGTCATTTAGCAATTTGGAATTTATAAAACAACTGGACTTTATATCATTGCATTTGGATATATTTACTTCAGTGTAGTCACGTGACTTGAGCTATTTACAATTCCAAAAGACTTTGTGGATTGGAACCAAATGATATTATATTTCAATAGGAATTCAATTTCATAGAAAAGGAATCGAACTACTTCTGGAAAGGGGAAGTACATTTATTCTAAGGGATCTAAGTGTGAACATTCAGGCCTTTTGTAAACTTTACAAATTTTATTTTTGTAATTGTATATGACCATTAAGTAGTTTTGGTTATTTTATTAAAGTATAGAAACTTAGATGATTGTTTGTTGTTTCTTTCTGTTACTAGAATAGTATAGAAAACAATATTTGTCTTCGTCCTGTTTCGTGTGTGCCGAATGTTGCCAATGTCTCTTTATTTCTCTTTCGGTTTTCTCTGACGTCTATTTATAAACCATGCCAGTCTGGAAACACTGACTGAGCAGACGATACGTGTCCATCAGCAGAAGTATCGCTCAATTAATCCATATTCTACTTGAACTATATAACTCGAGTACTGTTACTTAGATAGTCACGTAGTATATAGATTAATTTACTCTGTTCAGTTAAAAGTGTAATATTAAATTTAATAGGAATATTTATTGCCCACACAAAAATGTGTCGTGAGTACTAAAGAAGATAAATGTTTCTGTTTTTCTATAGTTACATATGACAACACCGTTGGTAATTAGTGTAATATATATTCCAAGTCACCAGTTTTGTTTTTTTTAAATCCGATAGGCAACTTCCCAACAACTAATCAATTCCTATTCCCATTTTTTTTATTCAGCGTATTCGACTGACGATGTAGTATTTTACGTTTTTCATTTCATTATTGATAACAAGAGAAAATTATTTTGAGAGTAAATATAGATTTGATCTTAAATTATGTTCTTTGATGTTGCTGAATTAGAACACGAACAAAGGCACATTTTGGCACAATTATTGATTATAAAGATGAATTAACCACGTATTGAACGTTCCATGATGTCCCTTCTTTTGTCAGCAATGCCAAATATTTGTATTTCAATAGCTATTAAAGTATAACTTTTCACTTTCGCCTCGATATAGAATATGATAACATCCTTATTACTAAATAGCATAGGTCGATCTTCTTCGTTAACCGGAAAGGATTTATTTATGACTTTTTTCAAACGAGATATACGTTGTTATTACCTGAAATCTTTCACTGTTTGGTTTCATGAGTTCATTTCTCCCCAAGTAAATAATATACGGCCATATAGATAGTTTGTTTTGTTATAATTGCATCTTTTTCCGGTTTGCATTATAAACTTTTGCCCACAACTTCATGTTCCTAATCGTATCTATTCTAAACCATGTGATATTTTTACCTTCTTTATACTACTAAAGTATATATTATACATTTTACTTGTAAATACTTGCCGTCATTTGAATTGCATATCGTTAGTGGGCACACTGGTTCCCACCACGGATTATGGCTGGTCCTTCTTGCTTATCTTTTCCTGGTTCTGATGTGTAACCTGTCCTTTGACTATGTATTATCCATTCCTGAATGCCTCACTCTTGTATTTGAGCTGTATGTATATATGTATTGTATGATTGTTTAGGGAGTATGGTGTGAGTTGTTTTCACTTATATCTAGTCCATATATTTCCTGATAATAATTTGTATTTATACTGATAACTTTGTAGTTTCTTCTGTAACAGTCAACGAAACATCTATTTGAGGATTTATCAAGATATTTTCGTGAACTGATAATTGGTTGAAAAGATAGTTAAGTTCTGCTTTATTCCCATAGACAATAAAAATAAAAGACTAAAAAAATAATAACAAAGGCGGAGATATAAGGTTAATATAATGATGCGCTATACTGTAATTGATTGATTTGTGTTTAACGCCAACATTAGCAATATTTCAGCTATATCGTGGCGTGATATACTGTTTTAAGATTTGATACACATGGTTAGCGCTCGTGATATACTACTTACATCTCAAACCACCCTCAAAAATATTTTTTTTTATCATTTGTATATGTAAGTTTATTATTTGGTGTTTGTAGAATAACAATCACTTTTCAACTTGAATGCGCTTTTTTCAGTACTTGCTGGTTTTAGTTTTATAATAAATAATTGATATATTGGCGTTGCTAATTATGTAATTACTGATAAAACTAGGGTTTACCTATTCCAGGCATTGGTAACCTTAGGTGATGTTGGTTATCATGTTTATGCCATTTTGTGTTCATGCTCTCAAATACTTATGCATTATTTGGCTTTCAATCTTTTACCATTGAACGTATCTTTATGAACAATATCCAAAACCACACCATAAGCACTCACTCGGATATCTACATTTTTATATTCCTGAAACATAATCACTCCATTTTCCGACGTATCCTAAACAAATTGAAAGTGATCTTGTCAATTTCCATTCATTCCTTGAAAATAAATATAAATACAAATGTAGTTTAGATTGGGGAATTATTATCTCTCTCAACCGCTGATATTTTAGTCTACCTACTTTCTGAAGTCAATGCTGAATGTTCAAAGAGATATTAATTTGTAACAGACGCCAAGATCTGTCACAACAAACATCGACCGATATCTAAAATATCAACGTTAACATTGTTGGTGTTATATGAGAACAATGTTGATATTAACCATTAGCCGAATCGATGGTGTCCACCTCGATATTCTGTTGTCGACATTTTTAATGTCTACAAATGAAAATAAACAATAATATGTAAAATTCTAGTTCTCCCCTTTGAGCTAGTTTGCTAGTGGTGTCCAGCACTGTGCTGTGTTGTGTACCCAATGTTGCCAGTTTATCACGATTGTCCATTCTTGATTGCCCCTTCGGTTTTCTCTAACGTTTATTTACATAATAGAATTTAAGGTAAATATAACTTAAATTCGGTTATCGTACGGATCGATTTAATCGTTCTTTTATTCACACTCTTTGCAACGTAATCACGTGACTTGAATTATGTACTTCCTTTTTCAAAGAATTGTCAGCGGCAAGGTACACACAAATTTTCTCTCAAAAACATCGACAATAATCCGGTTTTTACTTTTAAATATAATCGCATTTTTATGTCAGCAAAACTTTTATATATCTTCATCTTTAAATTATTGAACAATATGTGTTTGAATCGAGGTATTTTTACGAATTTTCTCTGTCTTATCGCATGCTTGTTTGTTCTGTTTTTAGTCTCCATACGGACCCAGTTATTGGTAGGGCATTTGTCTTAAATTTAATCACGATGTTTACATAGACATATAAGGTGAATGTTGTTCGATCTCAACTGTATTTGGGTAAAATTGTATGGACCGTTGATTGATTGCATCAGTTATGTCGGCTCGGTGATAGAATATATATCCGATCCAAAAAAAACAAAAACAAAAAAAAAAAACGGTCACGTCGGCTAGTCAACATTAATATTCATAAGTTAAATTACACATGTCACAGCCTTTCAGCTAGCTGCATTTGTAATAAAGTATATCGGATGTAAATGAAGGCATATTACACACAAACAAACAAACATGTGAATATAGTATGAATTTAGAAAAAAAAATTACAATTCCCACCACATTCCTACAATTTTTGTTGTGTTGAGTTTCAGTCATAATGTTGAGACGCTCACAGAGGAAAAGGGCGTTAACCCCATCAGCCCTGATGATGTTAACCCAAGCTGCGTCGGCCAGGAAAAAGGCCACATATGAACTTCATAACCCGGTGTTGCAGCAACTGTCACCACAACTGTCTGCACTACACAAACAAGTACACCTTTGATATTGTCGGGTAAAACGTCTACAAGTTATGTCTAAGCGGGGAACTCCCTAGAGTATCAGCCATGTACAGTACCAACTGAAACAGTGGCTCAGTCATCATTCGAATTGAATGATCGGCTAACTAAAGGTTTTGCAAATTTTTCTATGACAAATATTAGTACGCCTATGCCTATTGATAGCATTTCATCTGGTATATCAATAGGTGTACCTGATAACATCAAAGAAAAAATTGTCAAAAGCGATTACATAGATATAGGTTCTTTGTTACCCAACAACATGCACATAGAAAATTCTCATAAACTAACTATTTATCAGGGAGAATTAGTTTTACAAAAAAACTCAAAACAAAGTAAATATAGACAATATAGATCAGTGGACGTCTGCCTTTATAGTATTTATCAGTATATTTTGCAAGGTACATGTAAATCGCTTTCAAGAGCTGTTAAAGTATTTACATACAGTTAGACTAGGAGCATCCAGATCTAATAGCTTAACATGGAAATTGTATGATGAGCAATACCGATTAAGAAAGGCTCAGAACCCATCCAGTTATTGGGCATGTGTTGATACCGAGCTTTGGCTGGTTTATATGTCTCCCTCCAGTCATATGAATATGAATATGCATACATCACAACAGAATAATTTACCAAACACTAGACCTAACTTGAAGTGCTATTCATTCATTTATTCCGGGTCTTGTGTCAGGTACAATTGTAACTATCACCACACATGTTTATGCTCTTCAGGGGACCACTCGTTAATAAGATGTTCATTAAAACCAACTCAAAGTAATATTAATCAGAAGTCGTTTCCTAGATTTTCAAATACGTCACAGAGTCAGAGACCACTATTAAATCCACCAACTTCTTTTACTCGCAGGCAATTTAGACCACGTGTTGCTACCTCGTTTGTGGGACAAAGGACATACACCAATTAATGTTGTTAAGTTATTACAGTTACTTTCATCATACCCAAACACTACAGTTGCTGCAGAATTGAGCTATGGATTTTCAGAGGGTGTTCGTTTGATGTATACTGGCCCAAGGAGACACGTTATGTCCAAACACTTAGTTTCTGCCACATAATTTCAAGCTGAATCTCTGGCAAAACTGAATAAAGAGATTTCAAGTGGTAGACTTTTGGGACCATTCACTAATATTCCAATCTCAACTTTGCATATATCCCCCATTGGGGTGGTACCAAAACCAGATGGTACCTGGAGGTTCATTACTAATCTATCCCATCCAATTAACGACAGTATAAATTCTTACATTAATGAAGAATATTCCAAAGTATGGTATTCATCCCTAGACAATATACTTGATAAATTATATATGATCTAGGCAAATGAGCTCTTCTTGGCAAGATTGACATCAAATCTGCATTTAAGCTATTATTAGTTAACCCTGCTGATTTTGATTTCTTGGGGATATTTTTTAATGGAAAATTTTACATGGATAAATGCCTTCCTATGGGATGCTCTGTTTCTTGTAGTTTGTTCGAAAAGTTGTCTACGTTCCTTCATGGGGTCATTCAGTTCAGAACAGGACTAGATACCATAGATCATTATTTAGACGACTTTATTGTCATGGGGACTTATTCTTCTGAAGATTGTTTTAATTTAATGTCCAGTTTTCAAAATCTATGCTATGAATTAAACATTCCAATTGCAGAGGACAAAACTGTAGGGCCAGTAAGTCTTTTGAAATTTTAGGTTTTGTTATTGACACTGAAAAAATGACAGTTGTTATACCAGAAGACAAAATAATAAAGCTGAATAATTATCTTCTGCCTATGTTAAATTCAAAAAAGATTTCAGTCAAGGATTTATAATCTGTAGTTGGGTTATTAGCTTACTGTTCAAGAGCAATTCCCTCCTCTCGTGCATTTCTAAGGAGATTTTATGACCTTCTTCCTGGCCTAAAATCTAGGAAGCCTTATTATTTGGTAAGATTGAATTGTGAAGCAAAGGCTGATGTTGCTCTATGTTTACAATTTGTGGAAGATTTCAATGGGCAATGTTATTTTCCAGATAAGTATTGGGTTGCTAATGATGTGTTACAGTTATTTGCTGATAGTTCTGGCAATCCAAATTTAGGGTGTGGTACATATTTTGATGGGTATTGGGTGCAATTTCAATGGCCAAATCATTGGGGTGCATTACCAATGATAAAACATATGGCTCTTCTTGAATTGGTTCCTGTTGTGTTGGCTTTGTTTGTGTGGGCACAGAATAAACGTATATTGTTAAGAATAGACAACTCAGCTTTGGTCAGTATTATAAATAAAAGGACATCAAAGGACAAACAGATAATGATACTGATTAGGCCTCTTGTTTTACTCACTATGCAATACAACATACAGTTCAAAGCTTTGCACATTGAGGGTCTCCATAATGAAATTTCAGGTGCCTTGTCTCGATTTCAGATGAGGAGATTCAGAAGTCTAGTCCTAACTGCAGCGTTATACCCAATGGAAATACCCCAGACATTTTTGGACACCATCTCTGTCCTATAGCCAGTCAGTTGATTGAACATTCAGTAGTCCCAAGCACTATGAATACATATCGTCGAGGTTTAACTCAATTTGAACAATTTCGAACTGAATTTTGTCTTCAACCATATTGTCCATTTCCTGTTGATCATATTCTGCATTTTATTGCCCATCTTTATCCGCCAAAAATGACACATTCCACCATATCTTGTTATTGATCAGGAATCCCATTCTATAGTAAGATTAACGGGTATAAAGATTCAACTCAGGAAAATGTTGTTTGGAAAGCTTTAGAGGGCGTTAAAAGAATTGTTGGTACAAAGTCTGACTCTCGTTTGCCAATTACTAGAGACATTTTGGTCTCATTAATAACGGTATTGCTTTCTGTATGTAATTCTCAGTATGAGACTAAGCTTTTTAAAGCAGCCTTTTCAGTAGCCTTTCATGGTTTGCGTAGAATAGGGGAATTAGCAATAAATAATGGGTGTGCAAGGCATGTATTACTGATTTCAAATTTGGATATTTCTAATGACCATCTTAAAATGAAATTGTCATCAAAGACGTGAAGGGTCAGAGTTGATATTGCAAAGGCAACAAGGTCATGTAGATTGCCCATGGTCATTGGTTATTGAATATTTAAACTCTAGGCAACCATTATGTGAGCAATTATTCTGTCATTTTGATGGAATCCCTTTAACGAGGACCCAATTTGTTTTTATTCTCAAGAAATGTCTACAGATTATTGGGATTGATCCTAAAAGATACAGTTCTCATTCTTTTTGGATCGGGGCTGCTACAAATTTAGCAGTGAATGAGGTTTCTGATGGGGTTATAAGGAATGCAGGTAGATGGAAATCAAATGCATATAAGAATAATATTCGTCCTTAAATTCTCAGAGTTTCAGCTTGTATATATTATATGTATCTATTCATTTATATGTTGTAAAGCACATGCAACAGCTTAGCTGGGTATTAACAGCTATCAAAGTGTGCAGGTCCAAAAATTAGAGTATGGATGGTTGGATCATCTATAATAAAGAATGCCTTCATTGTTGCAAGACAGCGACCAGGGGTTATAAACCTAGGATTATAAACCTAGGATTAAATGTTGAGATTTGGTGGCAAGGAATTAGAGGCATGGTTATTGAGCAGATTAAGAAGCAAATAGTTACTATGTTGCAGTACGAAGATCCATCAAATTACATATTCCTACATGTGTCTGCTAATAACATTGGCCGTTCTAAAATTGGTCATATTCATAAAAGGTTAATATTAATTGGATTCAAAATAAATTACTAAACGTGATAATCATTTGGTCACAAATTCTTCCAAGGTCCTGTTGTCGTTATTCCTCAAATTTGATAGCTATGGAAAAATGTAGATACCGTCTAAGTAACTCTATAGCATCACATGTGTTGCGGTTAGGTGGTCGCTATATGCGTTACCCAGAAATTAAGGCTAACGATATAATTTTGCAAAATGATGGTGTTCACTTGACTAATTTGGGAAATGAGTTGTTTCTCAACTCTGTGCAAGGTGGCCTCGAAATGTTTATTCAAGAACTAAGTCACGGACCTACTTTTCCAAATTAATTGAAAGTTGACTTGAACACATATCATTTTGTGTAATAAGAATTCATTGGACAATGTGTATATATAAGATGAACAGTTTGTTGAATATGACATGTGCAAGTTTAAACGTTTTATTATTAGACCCCAATTTTGTACAAAGAATACAGTTTTCATATTCATTTTAGTGCATTTGGATTTATATGATTTAATATCGACCTGTGCGGTACATGAGCCACAGTTAAGCAGCTCATCCCCCCCATTTTTAATGGCGGTTGACAGAGTAAACTAGTTTCCCTGTCAATTTGGCCATATTCGCTGAAAATTTACGTAGATGCAAAGTATTCCGAATCATGAACTCTTGATAGGGAAATTTTCGAACTTGTTGTCTGTGTATCCCACGGCAACTTCAAAAACTATTTTCATAAAGAGCTGTGTACCCCACGCTCATAGACATTTAACATTCATTTATGGATGCCATAATCTGCGGTAACCACCATCTTCATTTTCATTTGTTATTCATCTGCATTCATATTACAAAATATCTATATTATTAAAGACTGTGGCCAAGTACCGCCAATAATTGTTGTGTTTATAATATCTGTTATAAAGTAAATATCGTGATATAAACATAACGTCACTGTTTTCTATACTTACGTCTTTAGCGTCACGTTACCAAATCCACGAGAAACATACTATCATTGATATGCTTTGTTCGAAAAACACTTATCCTGGCATCTGACAACCCCAGCTTCGTATTCGATGTGATATTGCTCTGAGAAATTTATTCAAGCGACGATAGTATATATTTATTGTATGATATTTCTAAGGTCTCTGATTGTCATGTATTCTTGTATATAAAGTATTGTTTTGGTATTACTAAAATTAAATTTATTAAAGGTGGCATTGTCTGGACATTTTCATAAATAGAAACAGGAAAGTGGGTTCCTCAATAAAACAAATTTGATTGGACACTATTGCAAGTGTCAATTAATCATTTCAAGTTTCTATTTTCTATTTTAATGGTATGACATCACGACATTATAACCTCGATACAAAATAGAAAATGACATCCTACAGGTTTGCAGTTATCAATGATAAAATACAAGAATTCGTAGACACATTGACCACAATTTATTGTTACTTTAATTTTCAGATTTTTTTTTTTATTAATATTTAAAATTCATTGAAGATATGTTTATTCTCTGATCTATTTAATTTATTTTGCACAATTTGCTAACAATAAGATATGGTAATAATATAAATGATAACTAAAGTAATAAAACAATTATTTTCTTTCGATATTGGTACATGAAGGATATATAGAACAGGTAAAAATATATCCTACTTCGGACTTGGTTCCTGCTTGAGATAATCTCTTCTGGGTAATAACTCCTAGAATAAATCTCGTTAAAAGGCTATCATTGAATAGTAAGTGGTATATTTTTCTTCATTATTCTTTATCGTATTAAAATCCAGAAAGGTAAATTATTAAAATGAAAAGGACAAAAATTAAAGAAAAAAACCCGGCGGATTTCTTAATTCTTTGCTCCAATAGTGGGGTGTCATTGATACCCATTTCACTAACTTCAATAAAATTTAAAAATATCAATTACAATAAAAATGATGATGATTCCTGAGACTTCAGATTCATGAACAGAAATTCTTCCCAGAACAGAGATAACAAAATACTCTAGAATTTCAGTTAATATTTTGTCTAAATATGTTCAAACTATCTATTTATTATTCCTTCAATTTCTTACTAAGCTCTTAGACAACGAAGATGATAATGTGTTTGTGGACGTCATTTTGTATATTGAGATGACGTATTGACAATTCATCATGATACATGTGCCATTAAACTAATATCAATATCCTTTTATGTCCTTAATGCTTAGTAACACATTAATTGAATACCCAACAAAAGCAGCAGGTTGCCATGGCAGTCTGTTGTAGTACAATTACATATCAAACATTAATTGTTCGGACGTCTGCTGTCGCTTGACGAATATTAAATAAAAAAATGCTTTCATTGAGGACACTCACTAAATGGCAGCATAGTATAAATAGATCAGCGACAATTGCATATCAATACAAGTTAGAGAAAACAGAAGAGGCAATCAATAATAGACAATTCAGAGCCACAGGCAATGTTGGGAACAAGACACAGAACAAAAACAACACAGAAACACAAAAATATAAATGGATGAGCAACACAGAGCCGAACAACAAACAAGGGCTAACACATGTGTTCGCGAAAGATAAGATGAGCAACACAGAGCTCAACAACAAATAGGAGATAACACATGTGCTCTCGAAGGATAAGATGAGCAACACAGAGCTCAACAACAAACAAGGGCTAACACATGTGCTCTCGATAGATAAGATGAGCGACACAGAGCTCAACAACAAATAGGAGATAACACATGTGCTCGCGAAGGATAAGATGAGCAACACAGAGCCCAACAACAAACAAGGGCTAACACATGTGCTCGCGAAAGATAAGATGAGCAACACAGAGCTCAACAACAAATAGGGGATAACACATGTGCTCGTGAAGGATAAGATGAGCAACACAGAGCCCAGAAACAAACAAGGGCTAACACATGTGCTCGCGAAAGATAAGATGAGCAACACAGATCCCAATAGCAAACAGGGGCTAACACATGTGCTCGCGAAAGATAGGATGAGCAACACAGACCCCACCGACAAACAGGGGCTAACACATGTGCTCGCGAAAGATAAGATGAGCGACACAGAGCTCAACAACAAATAGGGGATAACACATGTGCTCGCGAAGGATAAGATGAGCAACACAGAGCCCAACAACAAACAAGGGCTAACACATGTGCTCGCGAAAGATAAGATGAGCAACACAGATCCCAACAGCAAACAGGGGATAACACATGTGCTCTCGATAGATAAGATGAGCAACACAGAGCTCAACAACAAATAGGGGATAACACATGTGCTCGTGAAGGATAAGATGAGCAACACAGAGCCCAACAACAAACAAGGGCTAACACATTTGCTCGCGAAAGATAAGATGAGCAACACAGATCCCAATAGCAAACAGGGGCTAACACATGTGCTCGCGAAAGATA
>MJUT01060993.1:17197-51937 GCA_002080005.1 Gigantidas platifrons
CCAAAAGTTGTAAATCCATTGTCAGTTTCGGTCAACTCGTCTGGCAAAGAGAGATTAATCCTTGACCTTCGTCACGTAAACAAATACTTGAGATTGACAACATTTAAATATGAGGGTGTTAAAGAAGCAAAAGTATATGCAGCACATAAACGCTATGCCTTTAAATTTGATTTGAGACACGGGTATCATCATCTAGATATGAATGTCGCTTCTCAAGACTATCTCGGTTTTTCATGGAAAACTGTTAACAAAGTTAATTATTACATTTTTACTTGTTTACCGTTCGGCGTGTTATATTTTTACCAAACAGGTCTTTGGCGAAGTAAAGGGTTCTTAATGGTCGTTTATCTAGATGATGGTCTCGGTTTTGAGGATTCCGAGGAATCATGTTTTAAAGTGTCAAAAGAAGTTTTGTCAGATTTGTTGTCTGCTGGTTTTTTACCAAACTACGAAAAAAGTGTATGGAAACCACAAATCAATACAGATTGGCTAGGTTTTGTCTGGGATTTAGATAAGGGTATACTTAGTATACCAGAAAGGAAAATGTTAAATATTTTACAGTTGTTAAATACATTGTTAGAAAATTCAAAGCAGTTAACTGCTAGAAAAGTTGCTGCTGTTGTTGGTAAAATCATAGCGCTCTCTCCTGCACTTGGTAATATTTGCAGAATAATGACCAGACATTTACATCATGTTATCAACGAGCGAACCTCTTGGGATTCTTTTGTTCAAATAGATGATTTTTCCATAAAAGAATTACAGTTCTGGATAACTTCTTTAAAGTCTTTACCAAATTGTGTACTTGCACTTATTCAAAGGTTACCCGAGAGGTTGGCTTTTACTGATGCTACTTCTTATGCAGGAGCTGGTTATGTTGTACATTTTTCTGATAACATAGGTCATAGAATGTGGACTAATGAAGAGAGGCTTAAGAGTTCAACATGGCGAGAGCTAAAAGCTGTTGTTTTGACTCTTAAAGGGTTTTCAGATCATTTTCAAAACAAATTTGTCAAATTGTTCACAGACAATCAGAGTGTTGCTCGCATATATGAGGTTGGTAGCATGAAGAAAGATCTACATGAATTAGCTCTTGAGAATTTTTATTTTTGTATAAAAAAGTCAATTTGTTTAAAAATAGAATGGATCCCTAGAAGTTTGAATACCGTAGCGGACGAATATAGTCGAATTTTCGATTTTGACGATTGGTCGGTGTCGGACAGAATTTTTCATTATTTCAGCAAAGTTTGGGGACCGTTTACTATTGTTCGGTTCGCTAATGGTAACAAAGCGAAATTGACACGGTTTAATTCCAAGTTCAGTGATCCATTAACTGAAGGTGTAGACGCCTTTACATTTGATTGGTCAAGAGATAATAATTGGCTTGTACCACCTGTTTCTTTAATAGCACACATAATCAAGCATGTACAGTTATGCAAAACAGTGGGCACATTACTAGTTCCTAAGTGGAAATCTGCAATTTTCTGGCCTTTGCTTGTTTCACCCATTTCTGGGAAATTTGAAAAGTTTGTTGCTGAATTTATAGAATATGAAACTTCTTCAAGATTTTTTGTTAAAGGCTCGGCTGAAAATTCAGTTTTCAACGAAGGAAGATTTATTTCTAATGTGCTGGTGCTGAGGCTTGATGCCAGATTATCTTGTTAGCGGACCTGGCCGCTTTTTTGAACAGTTTTCATTATGAATGTATTTATATACTTTTGTTACGGAATTACCGTAATATTGTTTCTATGTAAAGCAGTGCATGTCTTTGCATATGTGTTTTAAGATTAAAAAAAAAAATCTTTAAGGCGGACCTGGCCGCTTTATCATGGACCTGGCCGTGATTTGTTTAAGGACATGCCAAACGAGTTCTTTATTTTCAGGTTACTTTAAGTTTGGAATGGAAAGAAATTCATGATTTGTCTCGTAGTCCAGGCCTTCATGATATTGCATTCTCAGTCATGGATACAGTCAAAAAGAGCAAGTCTGACGCAACTAACAAGAAATCTGACTCTTATTTTTCTAAATTTAAATCTTGGTGTAGACAGTTTAATTTGGAATTTTTACCTGCGAAGGCTTCTACAGTTACTATTTATTTAACAAGTTTAATTCAATCGGGTTGTTCAGTTTCAGTTCTGAACTCTAATTGCTATGCTGTAAAGTGGTATCACGACATGCATATGCTCAATGACCCTTGTATTAATAGGTTAGTAAATAATGTCTTGGAAGGCGGCAAACGAATTTTGTCAAAGCCTATTAAAAAGAAAGAACCTATTTCTGCAGATATAATACATAAATTGTTTAATTTTTATAAGAACAATTTGGATTTATACAACAGTCGTTCACTTTGTATGTTTTTACTAGCTTATGCAGGATTTTTTAGGTACAAAGAACTTTCTAATATCAGAATGAATAATATTGCTTTTTATGATACACATATTGAAATACTTGTTGAAACTAGCAAGACAGATATTTATAGACAAGGCAATAAAGTCGTAATAGCCAGAACAAACACTGAAACTTGTCCAGTTCTTTCCTTGCGTCGCTACTGTACTTTAGCAGGCCTCAACTTGGATTCTAATGAATACATTTTTCGTTCTTTACAACACAACAAAAGCAACCATAATTGTACTATCAGTAAAATTAACAAACCGTTATCTTACACTCGTTCTAGGGAGCTTCTTTTAGAGGCAATTAGTTCAATAGGACTGAATAAAACATTGTTTGGTTTGCACAGTTTACGAATCGGTGGGGCAAGTCAAGCAGCTAATAATAATGTTACAGACAGGCTTTTCAAAGCACACGGCCGTTGGCGATCAGAAAACACTGAAGACGGATACGTGAAGGATAGTTTATTATCAAAGCTTTCTGTTACTAAGCTGCTTGGTATTTAGTGCTTTCGCCTTTTGTTTCGACTGGTTTATTGCAAACTCACCATCCCAAAGTATTTGGTATTGAGTCTTATTCTGCCCAGTAAAGGAAAGAAATGTTTTATGTTCAGATGAACATGTGAGTTAGAACATAANGCAACCAATCTTGTTTTTTTTAAATAAGTATATTCATGCGCGGTAGTTGACGCATGCCTAATTGTGGACTGACCTAATAATTTTGATATCACGTCCAGTACGTTGAGATAAGCTTTATCAATCGACACACTTCAAAGGAAAACTACACAAATTGCCGATAAATATATGTATTTATATATTGTTAGTTATGTTTTATGTGCATATTGTATTTGACTAATACTTCTGTATTGTATTTTGTAGATTGTGCAGGCTGTTGAGATCAGTTTAAAGGACATTTTTGCGTGACACCTGCCAAAAAAAAAAAAATGTTTACTTAAATGTTGTGGTTTACTTGTATTAATTTATTAAACATGGTCGACTGGTTTATTGCAAACTCGCCATCCCAAAGTATTTGGTATCGAGTCTTATTCAGCCCAGTAAAGGAAAGAGATGTTTTATGTTCAGATGAACATGTGAGTTAGAACATAACATAGACTTTAACATGATTATGTTTTCACAACGAGAGTACCTGATGAAGTTGGTTCCAGAAAGGTGTCGTGTGTAGAAAGGTGTCGTGTTTACCTAATATAAATAAGTTTGGTAAATTATCTTGTTATTTACAAAAACGACATTTCTAATTTTAAGATACGTACAAATAATACTTTATTTAAGGAGCAGGAGATATTGTTGCATAATGTACATCTCATCTATAGTCGTACCTAGATCTAAAATTAAAAAGTGAAGCTATAAAGGTCCATCTCTTGTAATAGGAAATGTTCAAGGGTTTCTATTTCATAAAGCCTACATAAAGAACACTTGTCATAACAAGATACATGAGAGAGGTGTTGATCAAGTTGGATCGCATGCTTGTACATGCTAGTAGCTTGGAAATCATTAAGATTACTGAGATATTTTTGCCTCCCATAAACAATAAGGGTAATAATAAAATTACCGAACACCGAGCAATCTTCCAAAGGGAAATTCAAAACTCATAAATCAATAAACAGACAAAATCAGTCAACAACCGGGAAACTGGTTACAATGTAATTAATGGGATTTTTTTTGGGCCCATTTCTGCTAAACAGCGTTGATTTTACAGCATGGCAACAATATATTTTGGCATCTTTAATTTGCTTGATACATTATGAAGAAAAAAAAACATCTGAATTACCGGCGGGGCGGGGGGGGGATGGGGGTATATTGCCAAAATGCAATGAAACATACAGCGTTGGTACCCACGTGTGATTTCCAGCCTCTTCTCTCCCTCAGCAGATGTAGGTTACTATTGGTATGCAGGGGATTTCCCTGATTTTAAATGAATTCTGAATGAGTTTTGGTGACTCTGCTTTCATCAACGAAATAATATTTTGTGTGGAGTTATTTTAATGCCTATTTACCCTTTGGACCATTTGTTTTTCTCGCTCCTAAAGACTTAAATTATTAGGTCTTTCGGTCTTTTGGTTTTGAGTTTGCCTGGTGAAAGTTGATCTAGAAACCCCATACGGGGGCTTCTCAAGAAAAACGAGAAAAGCTAGCCTGGGTCGTTAATGTCACCTTCGGTTATGTAGATGAAGCTCAATATGATTTTAAAGATTGTAATAGAATTGAAAAAGTAAAGATGATACATGTAATTTTACTGAGGAATGGAGACATGTATAGTCATATACTACTTATACCCAAGAAATAACTGTATTGTATTTGAGAGCTTCCGGCGACTATGGCGGATTTGACTGTCGAAAATGTAATTTTAATTGGTGACGCGTAGAGATGCTAGTAAAACGGATATATGAGACCGTCAAATATATAAATTGTATTGCTATATGGAATAAATTGATGATGGTATGTGTACCAAAAACCATTCAGATCATATTTGATAATATTTCTGATTGCATCTGATATGTAAGACAAATATCAAAGATGTTACATTTATCTGCTAGAGGTTAAAGGGGCTTTATTTGTATGTGAGGATGTCTCACACTCATTTGTATGTGAGGATGTCTCACACTCATGTGTATGCTAGGGGCCGCAGTGGTCATGCTCGTATGGTAGTTGGAATGTAACCACTAATACAATCAGTGTCAATCACCACTAACGTTGTGTGTTTGAATTCCACTCATGGCGTGGTGTACTTGATACAACTTTATATGGTTTTATCCAGTTACTCCGTTTTCCTCCATTAATAAAACTATCATCCATGATATAACTGAAATATTGTTGAAAGTGACATTAAACACAATAGCCCTAACTCTAACCCATAAATAGCGATCTAATTACACGTATAAACAACCATGATAATCTCCGAAACACTATTTAACATGGACTTAAATGCAGTAAAATCATAACATATCAACTGGAACCACAATTTTAAAATAATGACGCATTCCGTTGCAGAATACAACAGATCATTCAGTTATGAGAGAGAAGGTAGAAATGGACACATTGTTGGAATGGGTCAAATTAATTAGGTCATGGATACTTTTCTCTTCATGACAAACAAAGCTTGATATAACACTGTTTTTGTTTCACTTGCATCATTTCACTAAGAGAGGAAGGTTTCGTCCCATAAAATAGTTTGACTCTGCCATTTTTGATTAGAGTGTCTGTATTGATGTTACAAAATAACCTGGCAGGCCTGTTTGAACTTCAAACTATGACCGTGGACGAATCTACTATTTATATGTAACACCAGGTTCTCGTACAAATAGCAACAATAGGCTATTCATAGTATTGTTGTTTGCATAGTATAGAATATAAAAGGTATAATAATTGCCAATTGACTCTAATTAAATGGAGCAGTGAATTCAGATTTAAACTATTTTACCTGTCCAATCTAAATTAAAAATGAAGGTTCCAATTGAACTACGACCGATAGCCACGCCCAGCCAAGTTAGCCTGAATCAACAATACCACGCAAGAACGTGAATGGTCATGTTTATATGTGTTTCGTGTTTCCCATTAGATTTTGGAACTGTTTTGATGGAATGGTATTTTTTCTTCAGTTTACTGATGCTCTTTGCTATTTTGAATCGGAATCGTCCTGAACCATATAACTATATCTTCTGGTATTCCCATGAATGTAATGTTCGCATTGTCTATGTTGAATTGGTAACATACATTTTATCAGGATCAGACAAGGTCATTTATTTGATGCCATATCACACCAACAATAACATATTCAGTTTTATCATTTTATTTGTAATAATTGTAACTGTTTGTAAAATATTTAGCGCTGTCTTATTAAAATGTAAAATAATTAGGTTATTTAGTTGAAATTTTAAATGCTTTCTTTATAACTGATCACTGCACTGGAATATTATCCAATTATCTGTCCAATATCTCCATCAAGCCTACAAAAATAGATGGAATTGCACTAGTTATACTATCTAATACTAAGAACATTAGGTCACATAAATATGTTGAAGAAAATACGCCGTCAAAGTAATGACAGTATAACAAAATTATCACAACATTTGACTACCTGGAAATTCACACAAACGTACATTGTACCTGTATATTGGGCCTATTTTATTCCTTTTGTATTGTAGATTAAAACAACAGATATGTCCTTTCTAAAAATTGCAACTATTGGCTTTCTAATGTGTTGACTTTGAATCATCATGACTCATGAGAGTGTACATGATGAACGTTTTCTAGAAATAAGACATACACAATAAATTAGATATCTAAGTTTTTATATCGGTTCTATGTGTGTTGTATGTACCCTAAATTAGATATCTAAGTTTCTATATCGGTTCTATGTGTGTTGTATGTACCCTAAATTAGATATCTAAGTTTTTATATCGGTTCTATGTTATATGTGTTGTATGTATCCCAAACATCTAAATCTGTTAACATAGTTTTTATGGATTCTTCAGATGGTTTTCTATTCTTTATATTATTTTGATTGATATGGTTCCAACCGTATCACTTTATCACCATAGAGATAAAATCTTTAGATGAACACATCTGGTCCTCCAGGTAGACCCAATGCTGCGTTTCCTTTATTTTGATGCCCTCATAGTATACATTCTTGGTTTTTAAAAATTACATTCCTTTTTAGGCAACATATTGTTTCTGTCAATGTTGCCTTATATTTGTACCATAACAAATATGTAATTCCTTTACTAAAAACGTTGATATCTAAAATAAAAGTGTGTACCACGCATTTCTAAAATAGCATAGCCTTCATCAGGTACGCTCAAAGTCAAAAGATTGAGAAGTCAAATAATTTAGAAACTTTGGGGACAAGAACCAAAGGGCCCTAACATGTTGCCAAAATCAGATGAGGTGAACTTTGCCTGAGGGAGGAGAACAAAGATAAAACATAAAACATTCATGTATGCAATTATTCGTCACTAGCACGTTTCAACATCTCTTTTCTCCTGTAAATGGTGATCGTGTTATTATATCCATGTCTTAGTAACAGTCGGATCATATCAGAGATGCATGTTAAAATGAAGTTTGTGTCGCTTTGTAATACAGGACGCTGGTGTGAATTCGTTCACACCTCATGTGAGGTGCTGGAACCCAAATCTACCGCAGTTTATTTCTTGTGTCTTGATTTTGTTATTTATATCCCCTTTTGTTTTGTCCATCTGAAATTTGATTTTTCAGCAGCCTCTTTACTGTATTGGTTATGTGATTGTGCCATTTGTGGGTCTGTATAGCTCATGAGAACTTTTAACGTTTAGACGTGTTCAGTTAAATTCAGTAAATCTAAGATATTTCCAATCACCAGATAATGCAAGAAGACAATCTTATGAATGATAGCACTATAAGAAGAAGCATACATACTTGATCTCACATATAAATCTATAACTTATATCACACTGTGTATCATGCCACTGATAATCAGAGTAATAATCCATTGATATACAGTCGTCACCATCATGGGCCAATGAATCAGGTTGACCGGTTGCCCATCTTGTATATGTCATTTTTTGTCTGCTTGAGGACCATATGTACTCGTTTTCAACTTCTATGTCGTTACCGCCAATGAAATATATACCCTTCTTGTCTATAAAAAAGAAAATACATTTTCAGTAAACTTATTCAGAGTTTCCGTGACAGACATTTATAATTGATTTTAGGTTAAAACTATCCGAGTGATAAAGCATAATACAGGATTGTGTATCTGGTGTACTAAGTTAACTTTGGCAACTTTTGCGTAAATATCTTTTATGCATTCGTCCAATACCAATATTTTAATTTGAATATAAGTAGGGCTATAATCAATGTGTTTGTGTTTGAATTGGGAACATGAAAAAAGAAGACTATCAATAAATTGATATTGCAATGACCAAACAGATGAGGAAAGTTTGAAGATCCCAAGGGGTAATCAAAAACCGTGAATCGACGAAGGACAGACAAAACGATGACAAAAAAGTACAAACGGACAAACAATGATGTACAAATAAAGTAAGAATCGTAGGGAGAAAGTGAACCAAAGGGCCTAAACAGAGTAGCAAACATCAGATCACCGGTGCCACATATATCTAATATACCATGTCATTGCTGTAACACATACTATTGAGTGGGCAATAATACTCCACCAGGTCACCGGTGCCACATATATCTAATATACCATGTCATTGCTGTAACACATACTATTGAGCGGGCAATAATACTCCACCAGCAGAGGTATTGATCCAGTAATAGTTATATAAACGTAGATATCTAATTTAGAGCGCACGACCCGTTTCCGGAAAAACCTTCATCAGGTCATAGTCGAAAGATGGGAAAGCCAAATATCTATATAAGATGTATGATGATGATTGCTATTTTGGGTAGAAAATGTAGAACTGACATCAGATATGGGCGGAATTAATGGACACATGTAATTTAAAAATGTACTGGTCTTGTTTTATTCTGTAATGATATTACTTACCGTCTTTATGATTGGTTAATAGATAGTTTCTTATAAACATGTCTTCATTGGGTGTTTCTATCTCAACCAGATTCGATTGAAAACTTTGACATATACTCTGAAATATTCATTGCAAAAAAATCATTGATGGAACAGCACTTCATTTTAGTATTATTTAATTGGAGTGTATTCATTCCCCGTAAAACGAACTACATTCATATAATATGATTAAAATTATATTATTGGAAAGTAAAATCGGAATAGTTTCACGATTCATTGATCTAAAATATGTTAGTACAATTTATTGTATGTCTTAGTTGTTTCAATATGATAACGGTTGTTTATATTATGACAAAAAGCATTCACGATATGTAACCTACTAATAAGATAGGCTATAATACAGAAATCTTGGCCGTGGACCATAGCGTGGAATGTGTTCAATCCATCCATCAATCAATCAATCAATCAATCAATCAATCAATCAATCAATATCAAGCAAAAATCGATAACTCACATCTTACATATTTGCAAAGTAATCATTAGTCATCGTTATCATTTGATGGCTTGATTATTTCATGGAAATTGGTAGGGGCAATCACATTATACATTACAATCTCACCATAGCTGATCCCCACTGAGAAGTAGTTCTGGAGAAGAAATAACACGATTCGTGGTGTTGTAACCAGCCATCAGGACAATGATCAATTGACAGAACATCAACTGAAAAAAAAATTATGATTAGTGTGTTGTATTGAAATATTTGACAGATAGACTAATGACCGAATAAGCTGTTTATGAAATACATAAATGATGCTTTTACATATCGGCAAATGATTTTATTTTCCTGGAGGGATACTATCACAGTTTTCTAAGGCAATGTACCATAAGTCCAGTGTGAATATAATTGATTAAGATCTGAACATTTTAAAACTAGGAGAATTGACCAAGTGTGTCTAAGTTAAACTTTATCTGATTACTTCAAATTTAACTTAAACAAATCATGAGAACAAAGCAATCTTTGCTTCAAATGAACTCAAAATCAGAAATATAAACAACGGTAAATATTTGAAAGATATGGCGTAGTATTGTGGATAGCTTCATAATCCCAAGTTAACAAAAAGTACTGTAAAATATTGAATACAACAACCACAAAAAAAAAAAAGATAATTTGGAAGCTGAATTTCTGCATAGTAAATTAACGATTTACTTACCAATAAGAACAATTGTTGTCAAAATAGTTTGAAATAAAAGGGTCGGATTTTTCATGGCTGGTCATCAGAGAACGTATTATTTGTACATTGGGTCACTCACACAAGATATCAACTCTTATCATACGTTAAATGGTCTCTAAGTGTACAATTTTGTATATAAATTCAATATTTGTTCCCAAATAGTTAAGTAGTATATCTTGTGATTACTGATGTCTTCACGATAAAATAAATTAACCTTAGAATAATACAACCATTTGCAGCTTGTTTATTTCATATAAAACATCGTTTTGCCTCCACGTTGACTTTCTCATTTCAGAAAAAAATACTTTATGCAGGAATATATTTTAACTGTGGACTGTTCTTACAATATTTTACTAAGCATATTCGTAATGTTGAAATGAAACTTACATGGATGCGCACAAGATATCGAAAATACCACTAGGTTTTAGTGGGGTTCGTGTTACTCGATCTTTAGTTTTTTGTGTATATTTTGTAGATCAATTTTTGCCGTTTTGTCCAGTTTCTTTTATCCATTGTGTTATCTGTCCTTCATTGATTTACGGATTCTGATTACCCTTTGGTATTTTTAAGAGGTAACCCATCAAAGCACAATCTAAATCACTTTCCTAATACATTTGTCCAGTTTGGTGGACGGGTGTTTCAACTGATGATCGTTATTCCAATGGGTACTAATTGTGCTCCACTACTCACTAAATTGTTCCTACATGCTTATGAGGAAGATTCTTTCAATGGTTTCTGGAGAATAAAAATAGACACTTAGCACAATCCTCTATTTTCATCTTTCGCTATTATTCGGAGATTACCTGTATCTCATTTATCCAAATGAGCTTGAAGTAAAGGATACAACCAACACACAAATGTCTGCTTACAAATGTCACCAACTAGACTTTCCGGACTGGACTATGTATGAGTAATATGGTGTTGGTCCGTTCTATGTCTTGTGTCTCTGTATTATCCATGCTTGTAAACCCCTTCGAGTTTCTCTAACGTTTCTGGTATTTTACTTGGCTATGCTTTACTGGAGATAAGTTGGTAATATTTACAGCCTTCCTCTTCTTCAACAGTCTTAATGCAATTATGTGACAGTATATAATAGGAATGCACAATTTCATTCACATTTCAGTTTTTATATTTACCAATTATTGATACATGATAGAGAATATGTTCTATTCAAAATGAACGATATTGGACATTTTCAGTCAGATTACAGACTGATGTGTTCTGTGATACAACAACTAATAGAGGCTTCAATCAGGGATTTACATTATTACAATATTAAATTTTATTCACGTAGGTCTTTAACGTATATTCAATGCAATCATGGGACGAGATGTGCAAACGTAGAACCCTGTATGATAAAGCAGCAGTTTCTGAATCCTTACTAAACCGTAATAATCATTGAAGCAATACTTGTGATATAAAGTATTGACTTTACATCATTTCTAGCATCATCTTGCAGAAATATGATACTGTATGTAGATAAGGAGATTCAGGAAACTCATTCCGGAACATTTGGTCCAATACCCACATTTTGTTGGATTCCGTGTTTTGTTGTTTCACATTTTTAATATCACACCACGTGTTTGTTGTTTCTTCTTTATATAGACAAAACTGATTTGATAATTTTAACACTTGCATTACACGACAACCATCACTGTAGCAATACTCGTCGGTATTGGACAATTGGTAACGACTAGATCTTCCAGTTGTGTCTCAGTACAGTTAAGTATATACGTGGACAAAACTCAACATTCATCGCTGTTGCAGTACTCATCGATAGTGGAGAATTTCTATCCGGTGGATATTTCAGCTCTGACTAAATACTTTATCGCACTTCCATAGCTTCACCAACTGTCATTGGTCCGATACCCGGCCTCTACCGGGAAATTTCTAACATCCGGACGTTTCAACTCCGAGATATTGGGCAGTATGGCATTTGTGGCAGGAGTTAGGGATTATCATGATCGTCATCATATAGCGTTTGTTTTCAGAAGTTAGGAACATCGTGACCGTAATCATGTGGAATGCATCAGGAGTTAGTGGTCGTTCTGAACGTGACCACATGGTATTTGTGTCAGGAGTTAGGGGTCGTCGTGAATGTAACCACATTGTGATTGAGTTGGGAGTTCGGGATCGTCGTGGACGTGACCACATTGTAATTGTGTCAGGAGTTGGGGGCTGTCATCGACGTGAGAACATGGTATTTGTGTCAGATGTTAGGGACCATGGTCGATATATTTTGTATTTTAATTTACATCTATCTCTTTTATCACTTTTCCTTTATATCCGTACATAGAGGGACACACAGCTTAGACATGCATCCGAAGACATATCATGAGATGGGAAGAAGACAGTTCTCAGCTTGATACAAAGACATTTCGTTGCTTACCTACAAAAACAAGGTCTCGGGGGTATTACTACTTGTGATAATAAATTTATATAGCGATCGTTTGTTATAGCTAGATAAGCCGCTATATCGTCATTGACGAGAACAAAAAGAGTCTGGAGATATCACAGGGGTAATCAGAATCCGTAAATCGAAGATGGACAGACAACACAATGGCGAAAAGAAAACAGACAAAAGGACAAACAACGATCTACAAAACACTACAAAGAAAACTAATGTGCGAGAAACACGAACCCCACTGAAAACCGGGTGTGAACGCAGGTGTTCCGGAAGGGTAAACTGCACTAGTGGTACCCGTCGTGTTACTCTAATTATCTAGTTATAAACCCGGTGGAAGTGGTGAGAACAAGTGGAACATATCTGTGGTCATTTGTGACACAGATGTTCAATAACGGTTAACTAAGTCATGGTGGCGACTGTAAAACTTTCGAAGTGGTGACTTCAACTTAACCAATACTTTACGATAAATAATTCAGAATGTAGTTGAAAAGACGGCACCTTGACGGGAATGTTGACAGATGATATGAATGTCAAATAATGGCTTGATACGAAATGCTATTACAGCAGGCCACCAATTACTACAAGATGCATGCTGTCAAGAGCGGTTGCATCTTATTTATATCATGTGTAAGAAGCTTGACATTCACAAAACAAGAAACACTCATTTAGTCCAATATAGCTGTGGCGAGTTATTTATTTGATACACAAGACTATCATTTGGCGAGGGTTAATAAAGTTAGTACATTTTTCAACAATAATATTATATTGAACAATTAGAGTTGAAAACAAATTAATGCTAGTCCATAATATATATACAAATACCACATCATATAATCAGATCAAAGTAGAACTCCATTAATTCACGATTCAAATATTGATACATTGTTATGGTTATAACGCAATAAAAAGTATCTCCATACAAAGCATTTCATTTAAACATTTATGCGATGTAGCGCTGATTATTTCCAGACATTTCAACTGACTTGAAGCTTGGTCTGGTCCAGTGTTTTTTTTATGTCTGTTGATCACCCTACAAAAGAAATATGTTTAGTCGAAATGGATTTAGTTCATTTAAAACCAGATATACACTGCATATAATACACATGCAACATCAATTTATGATACATGTATCGATTTCATCTTGGAAATATTAATCTTTATATTATTTTTTGAACAATTAGATTCATAGTACTTCATTCAATTTATAAACTGATATTTTGTGTAAATGCTAGACCTTAATCAGTATGTAAGAACAAGAAAGTAAAATGCTTGTTGTATCTGAAGTTAAAAGAACACAGCATATCCAAGGTCATGCTACTTACAAAAAAACCTAATTTTAACAAAGAAGACATTTTGATAAACCACAAGACGTCCATGTTATCAGTGAATATTCCGATTGACTAGGGCAATGCGACTTACTAATTTTATATTGGACACAAAAATTCACAAGAATGCATATTGAGAAAGGAATAACAACATTCAAAACAGGACTATAATCATGCAAAGTGTATATTCATGAAGTAGCATCAACCAACTCTAGATTCTGAACACTCTAAAGACTTTCTGGATAACATTTATTCTCGTTCTTTTTCGAAAAACAATCATCTCTCCAAACATTTGATTTTTTGTACACTTACTACTCTACTATTCTCTATGAAAATTAGATAAAAAGCGCTTACCAGAAATCAAGAACTACGCATTTAGCTTGGCATTAGAATGGCGAGCAACGTTACAAGTTCATTGTGTTGGTTCACGAGTTAATTTATTTTGTCAATCACAAAACAAAACACAAAAGATGCTATATAGAAGCTAAAGTCGAGTTCGGAGGGCAGATTTTCGACAAATCATCGTCATCCACATGAGAACAGACTGTGCTCCTTTCTTTATTGATCCTCTTATGATGCAGAGTTTACACGAAAACGTAGCAAAGAGAAAAACACTCGAAAGACTGTAAGTATTATCAGTTATAAGTTTTACATTCCAATAATATACTCCAAAGAACTTGAGGTAATAGAAACAACTTTGTCTACCCCCGCCTCATTCATTGGCCTTTACCTCGAATATGAAACCAGATTGTGTTCAGACATTTTAGAATGGTTTCATCTGCTGGGTGCTAAATTATGAAATCAATGATTTTAAAGGATCGTCTCAGCTGTCAAATATTTATTTTGATGATATCAGCACCTTGTTGTAAAGTATCATGTCACTTGTGTACAGATGACGAAAGATGGTATTGACAATTAGATTTTGGTTCAAAGTTGACTATTGTTTTATTATTTCATTACTAATAGTGTACTAATATTTATAGAATGATTAACGCCATCAATCTTATAGAACTAGCACTATCAATATGACAACTTCATAAGAATAAATATAGTATATATTAATATCAAGAGTTCTTGACAATTCTGTTGTTCGCAAGCTAACGTATGAGTGTCTGCTTTATACTCAAACGTGGAAAACACTGATATAACCGCCTGCACCAAACTAAGGCAGTACACGTTCAGGTATATTTGTGTTAGTGGTATCCATTTTACATCTTTTTCTAAGATTAAATTTTGGAACTATTTTGGTGGTGCAATATTGTTTGATTTTCGTTTTATTGTTAGTTCTAGTTCATCGTGTAGGTCAAAATCACTTCTTTGTTAATCTTTCACTTCATACAGAATACAATATCTAATTTGCATATGTAAATTGAGAAAAGCATCACTTTACCAAAAATATTTCCGATTGTAAAAACGATCCGTTGAACTGTGATGTCATCTAGCGCCATGTTGCTGCCATAATGGTATCTTGCACTCCCTTCAAATATCAGCTAAAAAAGTCAATACTAGTTTTATTTTACTAAATTATTGGCAAATCTCATTCATGAAAGTCGACCCTCAAAACTGTGGTCTCTAATTCTACTATGTCCATTTACACCTATTGATAGCTTTGATTAAAAAGTGCATAATTCACTCTAAACATCTTCTAAGAATAATATATGTCTAGTACCAACCAATTGTACTCCTTTTTTCACTTTCAAATAACACCGCCACTTGAAGTGCCTGTACCAAGTCATGAAAGTGAGTGGTTATGTGTGTTAGAGGTGTCGATTTTGCCTTTGTTTCTACAATTTATCAATTAGATTTAGATTTAGGAACTGTGCTGGCATTTTTTTTCTCTCCATTTTATTATGAGACAAACAAACATTTGATTTTCTTGCTTCAATTGCTTTAAATTATTTAACTTTTCCTACAAAAACCATGTGTGCACTGATTTAGATATATATGTTTTTATTTACCTTATATATTCCTGGAGGTAGTTCTACTGTTACATGCTGCCACTCGGGACTTTGTCGTCCAGACATAAACACTAACGTGTCACGGTGGCCATTACTATACTCAGCATACACAGCTAGATGACCAATTCCTACTCCATTCATGTGATACCAGAAGGACATATTTGTATATTGTTGAATGTTTACCTGTGGACTAGAAAACGTAGCCGACCAGTTGTAATTGTGAACTTTATGTCCGTCAAGCAACAGGTAATTACCATCTAAAATTAAAAAAAAAACAAGTTTAAAGACATCTGTATATATCTTAGATGAGAGGTGGCCACTCGTTTTGTTGATATTGATGGAGTTGTTGACCATCATTGTTTAGAGGTGGCTATTCGTTTTGTTGATATTGATGGAGTTGTTGACCATCACTGTGTAGAGGTGGCTATTCGTTTTGTTGATATTGGTAGAGTTGTTGACCATCACTGTGTAGAGGTGGTTATTCGTTTTGTTGATATTGATGGAGTTGTTGGCCATCACTGTTTAGAGGTGGTTATTCGTTTTGTTGATATTGGTGGAGTTTTTGACTATCACTGTTTAGAGGTGGTTATTCGTTTTGTTGATATTGGTGGAGTTTTTGACTATTACTGTTTAGAGGTGGTTATTCGTTTTGTTGATATTGGTAGAGTTGTTGACCATCACTGTTTAGAGGTGGTTATTCGCTTTGTTGATATTGGTAGAGTTGTTGACCATCACTGTGTAGAGGTGGTTATTCGTTTTGTTGATATTGGTAGAGTTGTTGACCATCACTGTGTAGAGGTGGCTATTCGTTTTGTTGATATTGGTGGAGTTTTTGACCATCACTGTTTAGAGGTGGTTATTCGTTTTGTTGATATTGGTGGAGTTGTTGACCATCACTGTGTAGAGGTGGCTATTCGTTTTGTTGATATTGGTGGAGTTGTTGACCATCACTGTTTAGAGGTGGTTATTCGTTTTGTTGATAATGGTAGAGTTGTTGACCATCACTGTTTAGAGGTGGATATTCGTTTTGTTGATAATGGTAGAGTTGTTTACCATCACTGTTTAGAGGTGGTTATTTGTTTTGTTGATAATGGTAGAGTTGTTGACCATCACTGTTTAGAGGTGATTATTCGTTTTGTTGTTAATGGTAGGGTTGTTGACCATCACTGTTTAGAGGTGGCTATTCGTTTTGTTGATAATGGTAGAGTTGTTGACCATCACTGTTTAGAGGTGGCTATTCGTTTTGTTGATATTGGTGGAGTTTTTGACTATCACTGTTTAGAGGTGGTTATTCGTTTTGTTGATATTGATAGAGTTGTTGACCATCACTGTTTAGAGGTGGTTATTCGCTTTGTTGATATTGGTAGAGTTGTTGACCATCACTGTTTAGAGGTGGTTATTCGCTTTGTTGATATTGGTAGAGTTGTTGACCATCACTGTTTAGAGGTGGTTATTCGTTTTCCTTTCCATAAATATACAGTAGCACTGACAACTGAAGACGTAAAATGAAGAAAATGTTACTCCCATAAGATAATAGTAAATACAGCTAACTCGATATCCCAAGTACACATGTTTTAGCATCTGTAATGTTTACACGCACCAATTAATTTACGAAACTATAACAATTGTAAGAAAAAAACACATTCTTACTTCCATTAGTATGATCTCCTTCTGGTCCTGATGTTGGATCAGGCGAACGTAGGTGTGTTATTTGCCAATCGAAATCATCAGTTATGTTGTCTTGGCGCCAATGACAAAACCCATGTTCAAAGTTGCAACTTAAGTCTATACCTGATTCAAAGATAGAGTAATAAGTTAATAGCGGTACTTCAGTACAATATTTAATTAGTGAACTGTGGTCTAACAAACATTATTTCACATCAGTTATAAATTCGACTTTTTCATTGGTGTAGATATGGTTATGTGTCATGTATCAATCTGCGTTAAAGAAATCCACCAGTCATTAACATGATAATGCCTGCGCATTTTAATATCTAGGTTTATATAATAAAAAAATATTACACACTTCTTATGAAGGAAATGTAGAGATTCTTAAAATAAAGTTTCATCTTAAAACCTGTTAAACTTTCGCAATTTTTAAGTTCCTACAACAGGTCAGTAAAATTAGAAGTAGAGATTTCATGAGGTAGAATACTGTGATCATTTGTACTCTGATTTTTGTCTTGTGAAAACCTTTGTCATAATGTCATATATTAAATTTGCAGTTAATTGCATTTTTATTTACTTTTTAGTTGTTCTTTTTAATTTCCAACTATGTATGGATGATTTCAAGTTCACACAAAACATAGTTTCGTATATTTGCGAGATAAATAATGATATCTACCGTTTGGTATACTAGATTCTGTTGTTGTTGCTATTGTACTGGGAGGGACTGATGTAGTATACACTGAAATACAAGCAGTTTTACTATAAAACAAATATAGCGTCACTTCTTTGCATATTAAATATTCCTTATTTGTTTATTCTGAGACAATTCTATATATTTAGTTGTGCGGTCACTGTCTTATAGGTCTTTCAGCAAACACTCGGCATTCCCATCGATACAAGCAGTGCTCCTCTTTTCATTGCATAAAGCAGAATTTATGCAGGGTTCTCATAAGAAGACCGAAAAGAAGCTAGCCAGGTCCTTTGATTCCGCGTTCCGCTATATAGATGATTTCCTTTCACTGAATATTTAAATTTCGAGCGTCTATCCCATTGAACTTACACCAAAGAATATCAAATATACAACTAGGTCTACTTCATACCTTGGCATACATGTACAACTAGACATTGGCCGTGGCGTCTGGGAACAAATGTGACGATAAAAGTGATGATTTTGATTTTCCAATTGTGAACTATCCATTTATAAGTAGTAATTTTTCAGCAATATCTAAAAACTGAGCATATGTATCTTAGTTGATACGTTATTCCACAGCTTTCGTTTCCTACTAGGTTACCTTGTTAGACGGGTTTTGCTAACAAGGAAACAACCGTAGTATCATGCATTTCTAGTGTAAAAATTGGAGTTATTACCTCGAAAGGTTTAATTGTTTAACCGTTCGGAATATTTGTGTAACAGATCTAGATTGCCACCATTATATGTTCCGCTTGTCTTACTTATAATCCAAATATGATTTATGATATGGTATTACTGAATTTTGAAAATTAGTAACACGACAGGTGCCACCAGTGTATCAGAGTTGCGCACCCTTCCGGGGCACCTGAATTCATTCCCTGGTTTTAGTCGGGTTCTTGTTGCTCAATCTTTGATTTTCTGCATAGTGTTTGTCATTTTGTTGTTTTTCTGTAGGGCATTGTATAGTGTACGTATTCGTCATTTGCATAAACCAAGAACGACTGACACAGTTAGCTTGAGATTGAGATTCATACTCAACCGAATCACTAAATCTCACGCCGTTTTTGGAGTTTGTGTAAGCTAACTTGTTAAATTGTAGAATTCTATTCGATTCTTGTGTTCAAATTGTGTTTTTTGTGTCACTAGATGAGACATTTATATTCCACATTGGTATTTACATGGGTCACAAGTACACATTTTTAGATAAGAGAACATAACAAATTGTCTATCACAAGTCTTATAGGACATATTTACCTATCGGTTCCTTTGATATTGTGATGTCATCCAGTGCTATGTCCGCACCATAGTGCAATTTTATACTTCCTTCAAATGTTATCTGCAAAATCAAAGTGTATCATACTATACATATAATAAAAACATCATGTGTGTATGCTTTAAAAACTTACAAAACTGCCTACCCCTCCGGAGCACCCAAGCCTACCACTGGTCTATAGTAGGTTAGTGTTGCTCAATCTTTAGTTTTCTGTATAATGTTTCGCAGATAATTGTTTTTCCTTTCGCCCTTTTTCCTTTGGCCATTGTATCGTCTGTCCTTCATTTTACGACTTCTAATTAACCCTTTGGTATCTTCAGACTTTCCTTACAGTAGTTCTAATGAGGGATTTCACGGTCGGAAATTCTTCAAATACAATACTTCTATTTCTATTCTTATGCAAGTCAATAATATTTTAATTGAGCTTTAGAAAGCGTCAATAAATTGAAAAAAAAAATGTATTTCCGCGAAATATTACCTTTCGCACACACAGGTCAACTGATTTACAACTATTTTCCCAAACCTCAACAGGCAAAACACGAAAGGGGTACTAGAAAGCTATATTTCGGTCAGTGACAGTATATAACAAGCAATTACAAAGTGGGTCATATAGAACAAATGCAGAATAAACAAATACCAAAAAATAAAATAATAATAATATTTTCACGTCCATAGTGTATCAACGGTGTGGGTTTTAATCTCGCTGAAGGAGGAACATACAAATTGTCAACTAAACATTTACTTCTAAGACTGTTGGAATATATGTTTAGACGTTCATATGAGTACAGTTGTTCTAATACGGATTCAAAATTAAATTTGTGCAAATGTGATTCTTAGTTCCGTGTTCAGATGTCCACTACGATTTCCGCATAAAAACGATGTTTGGTTCGTCTTTACCCTATTTGTTTGTTGGAGTGTCGTATTTATATTATTTGTGTTTGTTCGGTTCGTCTTTACCCTAGTTATTTGTTGGAGGGCTCGTGTCTCATTTATATTATTTGTGTTTGTTCGGTTCGTCTTTATCCTAGTTATTTGTTGGAGGGCTCGTGTCTCATTTATATTATTTGTGTTTGTTCGGTTCGTCTTTACCCTAGTTATTTGTTGGAGGGATCGTGTCTTATTTATATTATTTGTGTTTGTTCGGTTCGTCTTTACCCTAGTTATTTGTTGGAGGGCTCGTGTCTCGTTTATATTATTTGTGTTTGTTCGGTTCGTCTTTACCCTAGTTATTTGTTGGAGGGCTCGTGTCTCATTTATATTATTTGTGTTTGTTCGGTTCGTCTTTACCCTAGTTATTTGTTGGAGGGCTCGTGTCTCATTTATATTATTTGTGTTTGTTTGCGGATAGTGGTGTGCTATACGACTTGCCTATTAGTATCATGGCGGGTGTCTTAGGAGAAGCAGGAACTGCTTACAATTCGTGAGCACCTGGGTTCACCCCTGACATTTTTGGTGAGGTCCGTGTTGCTTATCCTTTAGTTATCTTTGTGTTTTGTTTGTATTTCATTATCATACAAAAGAAGACAAATGGATAAGACACAAGTTGTAAACTGATGAAGTATACTCCGGAAATAAGAATGTTGCTAGTGTTTCTGGATTGTCCATTCTTGATTGCCCCTTCGGTTTTCTCTAGCGTCTACTTACTTGTACATACATTCGCCATTATCTAATAAAACTTATAAACATTATTTCAATACTTATTAAGACCCGTCAATGAAATTGATGCATTTATATAATGAAGACTATTAATAGATATCAAATCCATACAAATATAACGTGTGTATATAATGTACTTACAAATGAAGTCAGAATACCTAAGGATACCGTAGCTCTTTGCCAGTCGGCTGACTGTCTCCCATGCTTGTGCCAGATATTTGTCTTTCCTCCATACCTATCAGTTACAATTACACTAAGGTTCCCTATCCCAGCACCATTCATATAGTACCAAAATGTCATATTGTTTTCACGTGTCACAAAAAGATATGGACTGGACAGATCTGCTGTCCACCCTAATCGATGTGATTTCCCTGATATCAGAAGATATTTACCCTCTGTAATAGATAAAGAAATGTTACTGAAGTGTTTGATTATGAGAAGAAAGTTTGGCATAGAATACCACTAATATTAACAAAGAAGAGTTTGAAGATACCAAATGGGCAATCAGAATCAGTATATCGAAGAAGAACAGACAACACAATGGCCAAAAGATACCAAAGGGGAAATCAGAATCAGTATATCGAAGAAGAACAGACAACACAATGGCCAAAAGAAAAAGTATAAAAGACATACAACGATATACAAAACATACATATAAAACTAAAGATCGAGTAACAATGAACCATCTCTCCCATTACAGCCATTGGACACAAACCAGATCGTAGCATATGGTGTTTGAAATCTAATTCCAGGCTTGGTATAGGTATTTATCCTGCAATCAGTACATTTGCTGTATAAATATGCTATACGAATAAATTTTTGCTTTATTCGTACTAGACGAATAAACTTTTCAGTCTACGAATAAACTTTGCTGTTACCCTGTAGTGCACCGGAGGGCGCAGACAAGTATGAAACTGGTACTAATGTAACGCGGACCACGAAGAAGACACCTTTGACAACCTTTATGAAAGGCGAGGAATGACGCTTGTTTCTGTCCTTTTTGTTTAAATCCGACTAGTTTTCCGACTTTTTTCACATTGCTGGATAAACACAAAATACGTACATTGTCGTTAAATATAAAATTTATTTGTACTCGCTGCGAAACAGGCCTGAAAAGCTCGCCTAAGGCTCGCTATTCTGCCTGTTTCTAAAGCTCGTACAAATACATTTTATATTTATCGACAATGTACGTATATTGTATATTTATTTGAGAATAAGGATATAGCAATATTTAATTGTAATTTTGGTATGAAAAGCCATTTTGACATTCCTCACCACGATTTTATGTTTATTGCATATGCATCATGACAATAACTAAGCAGAAAACAATGATATAATAAAAACATTGATATCTAATTTAATGCACACGACACGTTTCTGGAATAATTTTCATCATATACGCTCATAGTCAAAAGATTGGGAAGACAACAAATGTAAAAGTCGTCGGAAGCAAGTAAGCCAAAGGATCAAACAAGATAGCCAACTCGGTTAAGGGTACCGAGGGTTAGGGTGCTTAAAACCACTTTCAACAAGTTCTCAGTTTTATCGTGGTCGTCAGTCTTATTGGTGGAGGGAACCGGAGTATCCGGAGAAAAATACCTACCTGTCACAAGTCACTGACAAACTTTATTGCATATGTTGCATCAAGTACACCTCGTCATGAACGGGATTCGAAATCCAAACTTTAGTAGTGATAAGCTCTGATTGTACAGGTAGAAGTAAATCCGACTATCATACGATCACGTCCATGACGCCCCCAAACCTTACCTTATGATATTCACTTTGCATATCACAGATAGCATTATACGACAGTATAACTAAAACGATAATACAATTCTTGATATTGTTGTTATTCGTAGATATGTATTATTTTATTTGGGTTTTGCTTTCACGCTGTTCCAATATGAAGAAACTGTCTACCCTTGCTCGTCATTTTGGTTTTTTACTAATAGGACAAATACCTCATCTGGATTTTCAAAGATAAGAGATAAAATTAGCCAAACTTGAATTTCACGTTTTATATAGAGACTACTACTATCAGTTAACATGTTGGCAATTACGTCTTTTATTTATAAATCACAGACAGCACGTATGTCCTAAAGATCCACAAGTATTTAATAAAACATAGATAGCAAATTTAGTGCACACGACGCGTTTCTTTTATAACCTTTATCAAGTACCCTAACGTCAAAAGATTGGAAAGCCAAATAATCTAAAAGTCTTTAAGAGCAAGAAAATCAAAGGGCCTAAACAGAATAGCTATAACTGACGGTCACCTATGTCTTAGGGAGGAGAACCTTAGTATTATTTATAAAATACGTTAGTGAGGAATTATACATGTTAATAATAAATGTGTATAATAAACCATGTCAGTGTCGAAACATTGATGACCCTCGGAGATTAATAGTCCACCATATTTGGTATCAGATTCAAGCACTTACTTCCTGTAGTGTGATCTCTATCAGGTCCGGATGTTGAATCAGATGTACTCCCCGAGTGTTGTAACCAGTCACTTACTTCCTGTAGTGTGATCTCTGTCAGGTCCGGATGTTGAATCAGATGTACCCCCGAGTGTTGTAACCAGTCACTTACTTCCTGTAGTGTGATCTCTATCAGGTCCGGATGTTGAATCAGATGTACCCCCCGAGTGTTGTAACCAGTCACTTACTTCCTGTAGTGTGATCTCTGTCAGGTCCGGATGTTGAATCAGATGTACCCCCCGAGTGTTGTAACCAGTCACTTACTTCCTGTAGTGTGATCTCTATCAGGTCCGGATGTTGAATCAGATGTACTCCCCGAGTGTTGTAACCAGTCAAATTCATCATCACTACGTTGAGTCCAACTGCACAAATTTCTGTCAAAGTTACATGTTAATTGTCCTGATGCATCTAAAAATAGATTCAAATAAAAAATGATATATGTTTAAAATCTTTATTACTTGTTTTTTGAGAGTATGCTTAATTTCGAGCAATAACAGACGGACACATAAATGATATGTGGATTATTATCACGAGATTATGGTCATTGAATTCAGAAACAACAATATAAATACGTGCAAAACGAACCAGCTTAGGAATATAAACATCATATGATAGCACCAAAGGAAGGTCACAACAACAAAAAGGAAAATTGACGACAGAGAAAGAAAAATCTCCTCTTTTGTCGATCACGTGTATGTTAAATTTATCTTGAGAAATGGAAAGTCTAAATCCAATAATTGACATGAGTCGCTCGCTTGTAATGTTCTCTCTTCGAAAACAAACGCAAGGTCCTTGAGATCAGTTTGTTTTAAAAGCGTAAGAAAATTAGGATTATTTACATTTAATGTATAGTCTAAGTATCTGTGAAATGCTTAGAACGATCTTTGTGGTGATTAGCCATAAATCGCTAAGTTGCATATCTAGCGGTGTTTTATTGAGATTAATATCAGTATAAAACAAATCAGCAATGAATGGAGCACGATTCGTTCCCGTTAGAATTCCAACAATTTAACAAAAGAATGTATTGCAAAGAGAAAGCAAAATATCTAGCAATGTATTAATAGCATAAATCGTGTCATCACAAGTCCAATTATAATAATTTTCTCTAAAGTAAATGATTTTTATGCTTTACAGCATATATGTAATGACCTAAACAATTACTATATCAGTTTGATTTACAAAATTATATCAATATCGTTACGTTAATGTACTAATCTAATAATATCTCAATGAGTAAAACTATCTTCAAATTTAAAGAGGTTCATAATTATATAATTTAAATGCCACTGCTGATTTATAATATACAGATACATACCATTTAAGATGACAACAAGAATAGAAATTAAACCTAGATGCGACATTTTCGTGTGCTTATAAATTTACGTTCACTTCTCTGTCTTATCATAGACAGGTCAACACAGCTACCTATGTCCTAAATCATAATGTCTTGATTATGCAGAAAAAAATATTTTGGGGAATTTCCGGTGACGATTTTGGAGAGAAAAACACGCCGCTTCGCCAGGTAAGTCAATTCGATTCTTTCATATTTATATTAATTTTACCCCTGTTTATGAAAATTGGGGAATGTAGTCAGCTGTAAAAATGATCAAAGTACACGAAATAACCGCAATTACCATTATTTATTGCGGCAAGATGACACAATTTGAGTTTTACCAAGAGTAGGAAGGGGTTGAATTTAGAATATTCGTCACAACCTTCGATTGTCAGGTCCAATATCGGCTAAATCAGTTAACCAGTCGAAGTAATTTGGCCAATCTAGGGATGATTTGTGCATGTTGAGATGAAAATAGTCTAATTTTGGTGTGTTAGTGTTTGTATTTTGTAAAAATTCTAATCAAATCGGGACAGCTCGTGCCTTAGGGGATAATTTATGATTTAATGGATTGGTTATGATTTAAGGGATTAATAATACATAACATATAACTATTACCGGAGATTTTACTTTATCAAGAAAGCAAATGTCATGCGACTATGAGAAATTTTAAATTACTCGGCACCGGAAAATTTTGAAAATCAAATAGTTGCTCACTGTAAGTGTCAAGTGTGTCCTTGTTTTGCTTAGGATACAGTTCTTGTAACCCTGTGCCCATGTACTGTTTTTGAAAGCACAATTGTTGTGTACGGAAAACAAATGAGTATCAATGAACAAAGCAAAGTGTTGTCATTTCCAACCTAAAAAAAAACAATTTTATTTTTTTACAGATGGAAAGAAAACAGTATAGGTGTGAATACATAGGACGCAACAAAGTTTACTCACAAAAAGGGAAATTAACTTTCGATATCAAAGTTCAACATAATGCAGATCAAAACAACAACATTGCTTTATTGACAACGGTCACTTACAAGTTCTTTCTGTGAAAAGAACTTTTCTTCTAAGTCTGCAAGATAAAGACATGAGAATGTCGTCCACATTCGTTTGAAACAAATAAACTGTGACATTTGCAGTAAGACGTTCAGTACATTATACGCTTTGAGAGGCGACACTGCAGCCAAGCACAATGATGAGCTCAAATTGCAATGCAGTGACTGTGGCTGTAAATTTTCTTACAAACACACACTAACTGAACATAGTCAAAGATGTAATAAGGAACCTCAGATGTACCACTCCACTTACAAACACACACTAACTGAACATAGTCAAAGATGTAATAAGGAACCTCAGATATACCACTCCACTTACAAACACACACTAACTGAACATAGTCAAAGATGTAATAAGGAACCTCAGATGTACCACTCCACTTACAAACACACACTAACTGAACATAGTCAAAGATGTAATAAGGAACCTCAGATGTACCACTCCACTTCACCTCAGATGTACCACTCCACTTCACCTCAGATGTACCACTCCACTTCACCTCAGATGTACCACTCCACTTCATGTGATGCCACATTTACCACCAAAAGAGCACCCAAGCTCCATAAGGATGCAAAGCACTTGAACAATGTTCATGTATGTGAAACATGTGGAAATAAGTTCAGTTACAGAGCCACTCTCAGGAAACACATGGACAGGGCCCATCCTAACTGAACAACTAAGATGTGTTCAGTCATAATCATTTATACACGTACAAGATAATACAGTCCTGATTTTTTAAAATATTTTTCTTGCAATATTTTTATGTGATAATTATATTTGTTATGTTTGATGATTTTTAATTACCGGGGGTAATGTTTTTTTTATTTTTAACTTGTTTTACTTTTGTTTTACTTTGTATTTCTATATTAAAGAGAGCTTTGATTACTTATTCTTTTTTATTTAACCTATTTCCATTGCCTTACATTTTGCAGAGTTATCCCCTCTTTAAAGCAGGTTTCTTGTAAGATGATATGTGGAAAATTCTTCGTTTTTCTGCTAAAAACATTTCATCACACATCTTACAGCCCAAATAAAAGTTTACTTTGTATCATAATTACACAGGGTTTTCAAGTGATGCTGGTGTCAACAGGATGTATTGTTTTATGGAAAAAGTGATAGTTGCCCTATTTTTTGCAATACAAAATACCTGTTTTAATGAAAGACAACTCTGGCAAATTGGAGGTACCTTCAAAGTCAGCAAAGAGGGAAAATTAGCACTATGTTTTGCGGAATGCTGAAGAGCTTTCTAGGGAGAAGTATGTCTTGGAGGGTATCTGGTCTCACAATCACTTGTTCGTGAGTCCATGCTTTGATGAAATTATGTATAACCGTTCTCGGGGAGATGGAAATGATGTTTCCCATAGGTTTTCAATGCAAACTTTGACCTCCGTTGGTGGCCATTTTGAAATTCCAAATGGTACAAAAAGTATCAACACTTGTTAAGGACCTTCATAGAAACATATAAACCAAATTTCATTTAAATCCCTTCAGCAGTTCTTGAGATGAAGATTCTTGAGAGTCGACCAATCAGAATTTTCAAAGTCCTATTGGGGCCATGTTTTTTTACGAAGCTGCAACAAAGTAACACCACTTCCGTAGGACCTTGTTGGGAACGTCTCTGCCAAGTTTGGTTAATTTTCTTCAGTAGTTCTCAAGAAGAAGATGAAAATGTTGTTTCCCATAGGGTTTTAATGCAAACTTTGACGTTCGCTGACGTCCATTTTGAAATTCCAAATGGCGCAAAGAGTAACAAAACCTGCTAAGGATCTGCATAGGATCATATCTACCAAATGTCATTCAAATTCCTTCAGCAGTTCCTGAGAATAAGATTCTTGAAAATCGATCAATCCAAATTTTCAAAGTCCCATGGCGATCATCTTTTTTTACGAATCTGCAACAAAGTAACAACAATTATGTAGGACCTCTGCCAAGTTTGGTTAAATTCTGTTCAGTGGTTCTCAAGAGGAAAATGAAAATGTGGAAAGTTAACGGACAACGGACGTCAAATGATGGCAATAGCTCACTTAACCCTTTGGGTCAGATGAGCTAAAATCCTGAAAAAAAATTGTTTTTTTGCCAAGTTAGTCATAATTCTTTCCAAACTTTCCTTTTTATTCGCGTTTGAAAGTTCATCTAATGCATTTTTTATCATCTGCAAAATATCCCTACAGTCATCGGTGTCTGTACATTCCTGAACTGGTAAAGGGTGTATATCGAAATTTTCTCCCGCTCCATTGGCCTCGATCTGTTGGCCAAAAATAGTATTATTGTCCCCAACATTAAATTCGAATTTACGTCTCCTTTTGATTGGGCTATGAGCCTTGCGTGGTGAGAAGTATTTTGAAATTGAAAGTATTTGTTTGAAAAGAACGGGTGTTTTTAAAGGCGTTTTTTTTAGATATTTTAAGTCTTTTGTATAGTGGAGAAGACGTCGGCGAAAAAACAATATATCTTTTCTTCCTGTTTAAAGTGAGACGATAACCGCCCTTTCGCTTTCCTTTGAAGATTCCCATGATGACATTCTGAAACACAAATAATAAATACATCAAAGATCCAGGCAAACATTTTACTGCGCCGGACGCGTGTTTCGTCTATAGAAACACAAATAAGAAATGCCATCTGAGAGGGAGGGATTACAGAACTGGCTGTTATCTTGAAAATAAAAGACTGGCATTGGATTTTCTAGAATTAGAACAGAGGTCCTTAAATCACACATAATATTAATATGGTCAGGTCAAGTCAAATACTACTTTCCAATATTTAGAGTGTATACCATGTATACGTAAAGATCAACCAAATAACTTTTCCATTAAATCATAACCTATCCCTTAAAGCATGAGCTGTCCCGATTTGATTAGAATTTTGACAAAATACAAACACTACCACACTAAAATTAGACTATTTTCATCTCAACATGCACAAATCATCCCTAGATTGGTCAAATTACTTCGACTGGTTCCCTGATTTAGCCGATATTGGACCTGACATTCGAAGGTTGTGACGAATATTCTAAATTCAACCCCTTCCTACTCTTGGTAAAAATCAAATTGTGTCGTCTTGCCGCAATAAATAATGGTAATTGCGGTTATTTCGTATACTTTGATCATTTTTACAGCTGACTACATTCCCCAATTTTCATAAACAGGGGTAAAATTAATATAAATATGAAAGAATCGGATGAACTTACTTGGCGAAGCGGCGTGTTTTTCTCTCCAAAATCGTCACCGAAAATTCCCCAAAAGAAGTTTTTTGCATAACCAAGACATTATGATTTAGGACATAGATAGCCGTGGGTCAAGGTGCTGTCGGTCATGTCAAGTTGTATTTAGTACATGTCGAACTTCAAATATGTTTGTAAAAATAATCACGTTTGTTGCTTAACGCCCAGTGGCAAATATTTCATGCATATTCAGGACTAGAACAAGTTCAATAATATCTACAAACTATACAGGAATAAGGGAATAATGGGTCAACCCCGGGGAACGACTGTTGTCTGCCACTTGAAGAGTATGGAGATTTGGGTAGGAACGAAAATATTAACCTACTCTTGGGTAGGGAGGACAATATTAACCTACTCTTGGGTAGGAACGACAATATTAACTTACTCTTGGGTAGGGACGAAAATATTAACCTACTCTTGGGTAGGAACGAAAATATTAACCTACTCTTGTGTAGGGATGACAATATTAACCTACTCTTGGGTAGGGACGAAAATATTAACCTACTCTTGGGTAGAGACGACAATATTAACCTACTCTTGGGTAGGGACGACAATATTAACCTACTCTTGGGTAGGGAACACAATATTAACCCACTCTTGGGTAGGGACGACAATATTAACCTACTTTTGGGTAGAGACCACAATATTAACCTACTCTTGGTTAGGGAACACAATATTAACCTACACTTGGGTAGAGACCATAATATTAACCTACTCGTGGGTAGGGACCACAATATTAACCTACTCTTGGGTAGGGACCACAATATTAACCTACTCTTTGGTAGGGACGACAATATTAACCTGCTCTTGGGTAGGGACCACAATATTGACCTACTCTTGGGTAGGGACCACAATATTAACCTACTCTTGGGTAGGGACCACAACATTAACCTATTCTTGGGTAGGGACGACAATATTAACCTACTCTTGGGTAGGGACGACAATATTAACCTACTCTTGGGTAGGGACGACAATATTAACCTACTCTTGGGTAGGGGCGAAAATATTAACCTACTCTTGGGTAGGGACCACAATATTAACCTACTCTTGGGTAGGGACGACAATATTAACCTACTCTTGGGTAGGAATCACAATATTAACCTACTCTTGGGTAAGGACCACAATATTAACCTACTCTTGGGTAGGGACCATAATATTAACCTACTCTTGGGTAGGGACCACAATATTAACCTACTCTTGGGTGGGGACCACAATATTAACCTACTCTTGGGTAGGGACCACAATATTGACCTATTCTTGGGTAGGAAACACAATATTAACCTACTCTTGGGTAGGGACGACACTATTAACCTACTCTTGGGTAGGGACGACAATATTAATCTACTCTTGGGTAAGGACAACAATATTAACCTACTCTTTTTCGAAATCTACAAAGTTGTCTTTGACATGCAATGGGCGTGACGAACACATTATACTTTATGGTTCACTTATTTTGATTATGCTTTGAAACAGCTCCTACAGTGTGGTAATTTTTGTTTATCATTTTATAGTTTAATGAACAGGTAATGTATATTTAAACACCATTTTACTATATACATGCAGGTATACACGTTTGCTCTTCCCACAGTCAATTCAGATAAGAATATATGCATACGTCATTCCTTGGTTTATGAAATTTGACTTCATAATTATCGATTGATATATTTTCAAGTATCTACTTTCATTTTCATTATTCAAATAATTGTGCTTCAACATTGATATAATTCAATTTTCAAAAGAAATATCTACTTTCATTTTCATTTCTCAGATAATTGTGTATCAACAATGATACATTATTCAAATTTCAATAAAAATATCTACTTTCATTTGCATTTCTTCGGTAACAGGGAATGAATCCATAATGATAAAGTGTTCAAATACAAAACGTACATTACAATTTTGAGTGGAAAATATTAAGACAAGCTGTCATATTTATTTTAAAGTATGTCTGAGATCTGGGATGCAAAACCATTTTTGATTTTTTTATAGGGTTGTGGGTATGGTGTTTAACGCCACTTTCAACAATATTTCAGTTATATCGAGGAGGTCAGTTTTATTGCTGGAGGAAACCGGAGGACCCGGAGAAAAACACCGACCTGTCGTAAGTCACTGACAAACTTTATCACATAATGTTGTACACCTCGCCCTGATCGAGATTCAAAACATCAGTGGTGATAGGCAGTGATTACATAGGTAGTTGTAAATCCAACTACCATACGATCACGGCCACGGCGGCCCCTTTTTTCAATCATATCGTGGCGGTCAGTTTTTTTATTGGTGGAAGAAACCGGAATACCAGGAGAATACCACCGAACTGTCGCAAGTCACTGACAAACTTTATCACATAATGTTGTATCGAGTACACCCCTTCATACGCGGTCTCGAACTCACAATTTTAGTGGTGATAGGCACTGATTGCACAGTGTAAATCCAACTACCATGCGATCACGTATACGACGGCCCTTTATAGTCGTAAGTCGTTAATCTTTCAGCACTACCATGATTTATGAATTACAAGATACTGTTATTATTGATATTCTCAGTTCCTATATTCGATGAAGCAAAAACACATATAAATCATTCACCCGAATACGGTTGTGCATTTTATCAGCTACTATATCAGAGATTCTGACGAATTGTTTTAGAACTTGAATGGACTGAATGTTTAATAAATATCAGATCTCCCACTTGCTCCCATTCACTGATATGTCGCAGGAAACTGCATTATAAGTCGCATGCAAGTGTCCCTATGTACAATCCAATGAAAATGGTGATTGTCAAATAATGAAAATGTAAAGAACTGTTTTGCATGCTACGAGCATTCCGATTGGACGAACAAAAGTCATGGCCGTATTTCATGGCATAAGATCACTTACACGTGACCCACAATAGGGGTTTCCTCTGATCTCCCAATCGGCGACATATCAGTAAAGGGCAACAAGTGAGCGATCTGATTTTTGTCAAAATTGGAGATGTCTCACATTCAAATAAAGGTTTGAGTTACACTCATCCTTGGAGACATCACAGTGATTGTGAGATGAAGAACATAATTAAGATTATCTTTGATGTTCACTCATATATATCGTGACAAATCATATATTAGTGTAGAAATAAAAAATCAAGTTGCTTACGCATTAGCTCTAAATCTCGTGAGAAATGGAAACCGTTCAAAATATCGCGAGATAGAGCGTGAAGTAGTTCTTGACAACCATAAACAACGATGGCCGACAATGTTTATAATTTGTATGATGTATAAAACTAATGACGGCTTTTCTCGTGAATAAATCATCGCACATGAACAACAAAATGTGCAAACTAAAGCTATAGTACAATAAAGTATATTTTCGTCTAACTCTAAAACAAATATTTGGACTTCGTCCCAAGTTAGGTAACACCTATTATCATATTAAAGTACCTGTTTTGTGTGGTATTTGAACTCGTGATCATGGGTTTTCAGAAAACCAAGGATAGGACAAGTATGTCACAATAATTTACATTGGTTATAATGTTATAACAGTATTACACAACACTGATTCATATGATCTATTTTTATCTCAGTTTTTCGGAAACGTACTTCTTCTTTCGTTTTCAATTCTTGATTATAACAGATATGATAAACCATTTTAGTTTTAGTAAACCTGTCTTAGAGAAAGGTAAGACAAATAATTTCTATATCCAATATTTGTAAGAACCCGTATATAAATATGTACTGAAAAAGCATATCTGTAATGCGAAACCAGACAACCAGAAAGTGTGTGTGTGTGTGTGTGGTGGGGGTGTTGGATTTTCAAAACTGACAAAAACAAAAGGTCATTTGGCTTCAAAGCCTTTCCTTCAACATCTTTCAGGATCAACTGAATATTTTCTGGTTCCATGCCAACAATTCAGCTTTGTCTGATTTTTTGCCCAAAATTTTGGGGAGGGGTCAAAACATAGTAGGGGCATACATGTGCCCCTTTATCCCGACTCATACGCCCGTGATGATATTGTTCTAGACGTGAAAGTGATTATTAGTATTGCATGTGTATTATCCCGACAGCTTAAGTGAGAAAGTGTATTTCTCCTAGTTCTACTCTACTGCAGATGCAGTCAATATTCGTTAAGTTATACAGATCACAAAATGGGGTATTTTGAAGAGGAATGTGCAATTAAATTTATGGCCATCCAAGTCTATTATAAACATATATAGTTTTCCACTAGGGATTATAACCGCTGAACCTTCTTATGGACTTGTAGACGAACATAAGCTAAAGCATATATCAATTGACTTTATTTTGACATAAAACTTTCTTTTCTGAACAATCAAGATTTTTTAATAAATAATTAGCTAAGCAATTTACGTATTCCTGCATGCAAAAGTAACAATAGTAATTTTTGATTTCAAGTAAGATAATACAAAAAATGTTCCATTATAAACGTAGTGTCTTCGTACTTACACGATGATTTCTACTAGTAAATCTAAGAGTCCACCCGGACCATTCGAAATGATCATTTAACGAGTAATAGTCCCCTAGGGTGTCGTATGTCCAGTAGTCTGTGTTTTAGCACCGACATGCTTTATACAATAGATTTCATATTGAAATTAGCAGATAGTAAATAATTTCATTGTTATTCAAATATAAACATGGATATCAATTTAGTGCGCCCGACCGACCGTTGGAACAACCTTCATCGGACACGATCACAGTCGATAGGTTGTACAGTCAAATGAATGGAAATTCAAATCACCGAAGCATGTGTAACTATAACATTTTGTGGCTATACTGTGTAGGAACTGTGATTTTCTTACTCCCAAAGACTTTTTAATTTTTTTACACAATGCCTTTGTTCACAATATACAGATCAGTTGGACATTGTCTGTTGGGGCATTTAAGGTTGAGTTATGCCACTTAATTTATTGACAAAATTGGAAATTTGTGGTTTTCGAGGTCCAACTTTAGTTTCCTTGACAGAATATTTTGAAATGTTATTTACACAATACAGAGACCAGGTGGGATTTTGGATGTAATGCCAAGTAGTGCTGCTGTGTTATGCCACCTAATAATTTGAAGAAAACTTTTTTCCGTTGGCCAATATGTGTTATTTAAAACAATTCCATTCATCACAATACACAGGCCAAGTTCAATTCTAATGCAATTGGTCATGTTGTGACGGAACAGAAGTTCCACTATAATATTTATTCCTAAGAAAATTTATTATGTAATAAAAGTTCCAAAAGGAATTTATTTTATGTAATACATGTTCCACTGACATAATAAAAATACAAGTACAATGGAACATGTAATACTTATAGATAATTATATGGCATTTTTCATATTACATGTCATATCAACCCGAGACCTCCATATTAGCCCAAGGGCCGAAGGCTAATATGGGTCGAGGGTTGATATGGCATGTAATATGAAAAATGCCATATCATAACCTATTTATCATATACAGACTGTGGACAAAAGTATTCGTACGATTCCAATATTCCCTATATATTTCATGTCCGATTTTGATAATTTATGTATCAATAAAACATAATTTAATGTATTTTTACTCTATAATTTCAAAATAATTTTCTATGATAAAAACAT
>MJUT01060999.1:0-10331 GCA_002080005.1 Gigantidas platifrons
TAGAAATAAAGGCTTTTTCACAAAACAGAAGATAGCGATTTTCAGAATAGATTTTAAAGAAGAGCAAACTTGAATACAATTGTGTAATGAAAAAATCGACGAATAAGCAAACATCTATATCCATACAAGAGTAAAAAATGTGAAAAATAACGCATGAAATAATGATTTTGCAACACACAACAGTATATAGTCTATTAAGGATATGACACATCTAAGGCGAACAGGGATAGCAGTTGGGGATAAAGTGTTATTTAATGAATATACATCATTCAAGTCAAAGATGGAACTATTCCTAGCAGATTCGGAAAATAAACAAAGCGTTATTAACATGCCAAGTTAAATATTATTCAAATAGGTATGTTCAACAATACATACCTCTGGTGATGCAGATGTCTTAATTGTCAAATAAACATTAACTATAGAACACCGAAGGGACAATCAATAATGAATATAAAATGTCGGACTTTCATTTGAAAGAGAAAGAAAGATCACAAACATTCGCAGAATATAGCTTGTATTGAATATAGGTAAAATGAAATAAAGAAAAAGTAAATTATAAATGAATCGACATTATTAACTTACTTCTAATTAACTTTCCTTTATACTTTGATAAAGAGATGTTAAAATGTGCACGAGACATTCATGATGTTGAATATGACGTCACAGATAGAGTGCGACAACGTAAGAAATTGCAAACGACGCGTTTCAAGAGGAAAATGATTATTAGACTTGTTCCCTGGATTGTCACTTGACAAGTGTTTCCAATTTCATTTAAACAACAAAGATTTACTTCGTTCCGGCAGGCAACCCATGAGCGGAGGTAACCATGTTCCCTCATCTTGTAAGATATTTTTGAATACACATGCCGGTTTCTGTGTACATCGGACAAGTCCGCCTCTATTTCGTCATCAGACCAATAATCGATAAGGCAAAGCGTTTCAACTGTCGACCAAGTGGTCCCTCTCGTACAATCGAACATGGTTTCCTCATATGCCCATCCACATATGACGCACGTTCACCAGACACATGGCGTTATATTCATAATTCATATGAGGTCATTTATTAATAATGATAAAAAATAATCAATCAAAAGAAATCAAATCAAGCGAGATTTGTCCTCAAAATTACAATGTATACAGAAACGACAGAGGAACACTAGGCGTGGGAGTTTTTGTTCTAGTAGAACAGTCACTAAAATCAGTCGAGCAACCTAAATTTATAACGGACGAGGAAATAGAATGGGTAAAAATCACATTACTTAAGAACAAAGATTTATTAGTCGGATCCTTCTACATGCCACACAGTGAACACCAACACTTAGACCAACTTAAACTATCCTTAGTGCATTCAGAGGCAAATAAACAAAATATCATATTAGCAGGTGACTTTAACTGTCCTAACAAAAACTGGGAACAACAAACTGGAACGGGACCAGATAGAGAAATGCAAGAAGAATTAACTGACTTGATGAGCTTCCAAGTCCATAATCAACCAACTAGAGAAGGAAACATGCTTGAGCTTGTCTTTGTCTCAAATCCTACACTGGTCAAATCATCAACGAATGTACCAGGAATATCAGACCATGACATCATCATAACCGACATGGATACAAGAGTACATCACCAAAATAGTAAGCCGAGAAAATGCTTTATTTACAACAAAGCAGACTGGACGACTATACATAAAGATCTATCTAACCTTAATAACAACATATAATCCATGTTCAAAGAAGGAAATAACATTAACATCCTATGGAACACAGTTAAGACGAAACTCTTCGAATCACTAGATAAAAACATCCCTAGTAAAGAAATAAAAGGCAATAAAAACATCCCATGGATTAGAAGGAAAGAAAAGAAAATGATCAAGAAAAAACAAAGGCTCTATAAGCAAGCAAAGAAACACAATAAATGGACAAACTATAGAGCGTACAAAAAAGAATGCAAACTCCACCTAAGAAAGGCAGAGTCTGACTACATAAATAAATACATCATAGAGGGACTTGAGAACAACAGCACAAATCCCTTCTGGCGCTACATAAAATAAAATCGTCAATACTCCTGTGGTATAGCGCCACTAAAAAGCGGACACAACTAATCAGTGATAGCAAAGGAAAGGAAAATCCTCTCCTCCAACAATTCAAGTCAGTATTTCCCCAAACAACTAACAAAACCTTACCAACAACAAAGATACAATGCAAAAACAAACTCAATCCAATTATCATAAAGCAGGAAGGACTAGAGAAATTACTATCAAAGGTCAACCCATCAAAATCATCTGGGCCTGATAATATACCTAATAGAATAATCAAAGAATGTGCTATCCAACTAGCGCCTATATTACAAAACACTTCCAAGTATCAATTGACACAGGAGACCTACCAAAATACTGGAGAGATGCCAATATATCCAAGCATATATGAAAAGGAAGATAAACACTTACCAGAAAACTATAGGCCTGCATCGTTAACTTCTGTTCCATGTAAATTATTAGAACATATAATATGCAGACATCTCATGACACATCTAAAAAGAAATAAGATAATTACCAACTTAAATATTGGATTCAGGTCAGGATACTCATGCGAATCACGACTAATAACAACATTAAACGACTTTCTGAAAGAACGCGACAAAAGCCATCAAGTCGACGTAGCCATCTCAGACTTCTCCAAAGCCTTTGATACAGTCCCCCATCATAAACTACTACACAAACTATATCAGTATGAAATTAAAAGTAGCATCCACACATGGCTACGAAACTTCTTAACAACAAGAAAAATGCGAACAATTGTCGAAGGGGAAATATCAGAAGGAACACCAGTAAACTCAGGGGTACCCACAGGAGCCTTATTAGGACAGCTAATGTTCATATGCCATATAAATAACCTCCCCGATAGCGTCACATCATCCGTCCGTCTATTTGCAGATGATTGCCTTCTTTATCGTATCATCAAGCAAGAAGACGATCACCAAGCTCTACAGAAAGATCTAAAGAACTTAGAGGAATGGGCAAATAAATGGGGTATGTGATTCAACGCTAAGAAATGCTACAACGTATCAATCAACAAGAGTTCAACAAGACTTCATCAACTAAAGAACCACATCCTTCAAAATGTAAGCGACAACCCATACCTTTACAAATTTCAAACGACCTCAAATGGAGCATACATATCAACAACGTATGCAATAAAGCTAACGCCACTCTCGGCTTTCTAAGGAGAAACCTAAGAAACGTCCTAGAAAATTGTAGAAAAACAGCCTGCATATCCCTAGTACGATCAGATATGGAGTATGGAGCAACAATCTGGAACCCATATTTCAAGGGGGACATTGCCAAATTAGAGAAGATACAAAACCGAGCTATACGCTTCATTAAGAGTGATTATAGAAGCAGAGAAAGTGGGTGTATAACGAAAATGAGAAAAGAGCTAAAGCTAGAACACTGGCAGAAAGACAACAAAGCCTCCGTCTCATCTTAATGTACAAGGCGGTTGAGGGGTTTGTGCCGGCTCTACCAACTGACGCTTTTGTCACATTCAGTAAGAGTAAAAGGCAAATAAACCAAAGACGTTTGCTCTCTCGAAAAACACAAAGCTAACAACGCAAAGGGCCTGATCATCCCAAGTAGTAAGACATCTCAATACCAGAACAGCTTCTTCGTGGACACCGTCATACGTTGGAACCATCTACCAGACACAGCTGCATGCGCAAAGTCCCTTGAGGCAATAAATCCGGGCGCCTCTCTCTACCGTTGTATAAAAACCGTTCCGGGAGCTACAATGTATTCAATATAGATACAGAAACAAAGTAAAGCATGCAGATATACAATGTAGCATGTCTAATAGTATTGTACCATATTGTGTTTTTACAATTTCAAGCAACAAACAATGGAAAATAGAAAATCAAATGAAATTAAAATGACAAAACATTTCTTGGATTTGTTTTATTTGCTTTCTTAAATGTTTCCCCTTTTTTATTGCATGTTAAAATGGCTTTGAAAACAATTCTGGATCTGCCCCTGTTACTTAATATGATTATTTAGAAGGAGAAAAAAGTGCAGATTTAGCAAATGTAAGAAAAAAGAGACATAAGTAACAGGGGTAGATCCATAATTTGTTTTTACATTTGCTAAATCTGCACCATTTGTTCTCCTTCTACATAATCATCTTATGTTTGGAATTGAAACTACTTTGGTAATTAAAATGTAGTCTTGGTGTTTATCATCGTGGATAAATAAATAAATAAATAATTCTTTCTCAGGTTGTAGGATTTTATTTGTGGTCAACAATCAGCAGTTTATGAACTATACAATTAGTTTAATTTCTGACCCTGAAAATGCATAAGTTAAAAATAACATAAACAAATGGCACAAAGAAAGATAACTAAAATTGAACATGTCAAAAGTGCTTGTGCAGTATATATAAAAATATAATCAATTTCACCCAAACAATATAATAATCTTGTATTTCTTTAAAAAACGAACTACTTATGTTGGAAAATAATGCAAGGTGTATAGTATTTATAAGTTTGTCAGTTACTGACTATATACACATCTATATGCAAAACAACAAAAAGAAAAGACTGCTAAACGGAAACCGTTATTGGACTTGTGTCTTGAAAAATATAACAAATTCATTACAAAAAATATGAAAATAAAAATATAATTGCAATCAAACTATACAAAAATGTACTATTTTGCTTTTCTTTTAGAATTAAGTATTTAATAAAAGAATGCATGTTGTGTGTCGTCTACATGATTTGACTGATTTTTGGTGCTTAGCGCCACTTTCAGCAATATTTCATGATGACTAGTGCTAGTAGTGAAAGAAGTATCTGGAAAGAACGACTAACCTGGGCAAGCAACCGGTATAGTTTATCACTTGCGACTGCGAATCGAGTGCACCCTATTTTGTAATTTACAAAGCCGCGGGAGAACCCACGCCGTATTGGTGATAGGCTAGTATGAGTTGTTACGTAATCCAACCGATGCTGATATATATAGAAGGCATAGCATGCACCTATAAGAACCCATGAGACGACACGTCTAACATGATATTTGATTTAGCACTTTCTATTTAAAAAAAAGCCACATCATCACAACTTTCGATATGATGACAAATATCATTAGTTCCATACTATTCAGCAAACTAGATATATATACCAGTCAAACCGAAACTCTCTTTATGTCACTACATCGGATGCCATAAAAATGGTATGGATCTGCACTTCTCAAAGGGTTCCTAAATTCACACGATCTGTCATTATTACCAATTTGGTACATAACTATGCGTTTAATTGGGATAAGTTTGCAGAATCGATTTTAGACAATCACGTGTGTGTATTCAAGGCCGATATATATACATTATATATAAATTTCATTTGTACCGACACCCTCTCCGTTCGTGTTTCATAGTGTTATGTGATATATGACGCTGTTATCTCTTTATTAGCAATTATCATAATACAGATGCACATATATAATACTTCTGACCCTATTTGTTAAGTATACAGATGAGAACGAGGGACGATTGATGTATGTTAAATTTAGCAGCTTAAAGTAAGTCCGATCTGATCTAGTGGTTAGGATTTCTGGTTTTCACCCAGACGGCCCGGGTTCGATTACCGGTGTCACATACTAGATTTTCCCCTACTCAGTTTTCCTCCCGGAGAATTGAGTATATACTGATTTCCCCCATGAAATAAAGGTAGGAAAAGTGAGTATATACTAGGATTTCCTCCTATGCCGAATACATACTAGATATTCCCCCTAGATTGAATACTTACTATATACATGAACTCATATATACAGTCTCTTAGTCCGTTTTTATTACTTTTACTGTTTAGGGATTAGTTTTATACATTCACTTACATGGCAATTGGTACTCTTATTACAGTTAATCATGCAAAGTCAATGCCATTTAATATTTTGTCCACACGTAAGACAATTCCATTATCAAGCTTGTATCTACGTTCAGAAAAAATCGAATGATTCAAACACGCATTCCATTCTCACCTATTAAAATATAATAATTCCTTGAGGACATTTCTACAATGCATGAGTACTGAGCTTTTAAGTAGCCTCGACCGTATCCGTCGGGTCCTGGTGTACGGTTACATTGCTTTCCTTGAACTAATTATTTCCATTATAGCAGTTTTCAATGTTGTCGTTGTTGCTCATCCATGAGTGGAAACAATCTTTATATCAGTGTATTTTGCTCTGAAGCCCACAACAGCGTATGCCATTGCTCTTAAGAAGCAATTTCCATCACGTTTTATTTCTGCAAGATTTGTCTGTATTAGATGATATTTCTTTCCTTATGAGTTTTTGCCATCACTATTAAAAATAAACCGATTTTCTCTGTTATGCTTTCATTTGTTTTCAACAGGCACGAAAGTCTTAGTTTTATAATAACAGCTCTCACTGATTTCAACATAATGATTGTTATTAGTGCCATCTTTTTAACACCCTTTCTTTTGTCTTTTACTTTTTGAAGTTCAATTGATCATACCCATAATTTCGTCTTATAAAGTTTGTTTATCTGTGTTATCTGTATTTGTTGAAATTGGCGCATAGAACAGAACAGCATATAGCACATTAAAAATATACACAAACCATTGAAGCTGGGATATTTCTAGCACTGACCTCAATAGAATCTAGAAGTGAAACGGGAAATGTGTCAGAGACACACATATTAGATCCGGTCATATAGTGTGACACTACCTAGGTAAATCATTCAGTCTTTAATGAACGGTGATAAATACTTACCCCAACTGGGGCCAAATTTTTTATCCCTGCCCCAAGAAAGGCAAGAGCTAGTCTCAGGCAATGACGTATATGTTGATCAGTGAAATGGACGCTAGCGCCCAGACATGGAAATGCATCCAGTGTAGCGTTGTGACTAGTTTACATAAATGTAAAAAATAATGGGCATTGTATGAGAATTAAATGCACATCACAAAATCGATAATAAATTTCAATTCCGATTCGAATCATCATTATTAAATTTGTTCCAGGAATAAATGTAACGCTGCGTTCGAAAGAAATTCAGCTTCAATTTGAATAAAGCGATTCGATTAATTCAGCATATATAGTCTTATTACTGGCATTAAAATTCCTTTTTTGGTATAATTAAAATGTAAGGAATCTAGAAATTAATGATCAGATGCATGTTGATGCTGTGAAACTTTAACTTCATAAGGGGGAAAACAAGTATGGGGGAAAAGTTAGTATGTGTATACGCATATCAGGTTTTTCGTGGGGGAAAACTGGGTATATACCAATTTTTCCCCTGGGGAATATCTGGTATATACTAGTTTATCAGGGGGGAAATTTGAGTATATACCTATTTTTTCCGGGAGGAAATTCTAGTATGGAGCAAAAACAAGGATATAACACCGACATCGGAGCTACTATTTTTGTTTTCATTCAAGCTTCAAAAAAATAGTCTTATCTAGATTATATTAAATACAATGATTCTAAGGTTTAAAAACAATATACAAAGCTGATAACATCATGACGAGAATATTTTCGTTTGATTTCAGGCGATATATTTTTCTACCACTGAGTTGCAGCTTGCAGAAGAAAGATATATATTGAAATGAAAATAAAAATAAAAAGTGCATCGGCCGGGAATCGAACCCGGGCCGCCTGCGTGGCAGGCGAGCATTCTACCACTGAACCACCGATGCTTATATGCACCATATGTCTCACTTGTACATATAAAGACAAGACGATACTTGTCACATGATGTATGATTGATGAGCGGTAGTTTCAAATTGGCCGGAGTTGTACCTATCACACACCACGACTATTGATATGATCAATATGTCTCTTGCAGAAAATGCAAATTACATCGCACTTCCTAAGTGTCGTTTATCCGTTTGAAGAATATCATATGCCATAGCAGACAGTTGCCCTGGTCATGTTGACAGTGGTGTTGTGATCTGTAGAAGATGCATGTAATTATTGACAAAAGAACGTAGAACGGTGGTAATGTACAGACACAGATAACACGTTCTGCAGTTGTAGCATTCCGTATGTACAGGATGCAAGTATCCATTTGAATATATTTGAATTACCACCCCCTTTTTAATAGTTTATAAATTAATGGATTAATGGCAGTACCTCGTGTCAAGAATTAAATGTATTAATGAAAATTCAACTCTACGGCCATTTTATAACGCATCAGTTGACAGGCAGAAGAAATGTCATACCTATTCGTAATTGGTTGTTACATACAAAATATTTAATTCCCCCCTGAAAGCCTGATGCATGCCTTATGTCCCTAACATTATATTTGTTTTGTAGAAACCCCATAAATGATGATCGGGAGAAATATTTAAGAGGTGAGATGAGGTGTAAATAAAATTACCTATTTATTTTATTGTGCTGGATTTGCATTAATGGGTTGTTTCGGGTCTGAAAGCTTCAGGGAGATATCTCCTTTTCCCCTGGAAATTGTTTAACCGAATAATATTCGCTGATTTAAGACAAACGTTTGAAATAAACGTTATTCTATTTTAAGGATGCCGTCGAATTTGGTGAAAATTACTGTCCCTATCTGCCTGATGTTTGGTTGTGTGGATAGCACATGTTGAGTGTTATGTTATATAGCTTAATTGCAGGCATTTAAAGTAAGTCCGATGTGGTCTAGTGTTTAGGATTTCTGGTTTTCACCCAGACAGCCCGGGTTCGATTCCCGGCATCGAAGCTAATATTTTGTTTTCTTTCGCTAATGTTCAACCATTCACGGAATTCATTTTAGGTGTAAAACCGCTATGTAATTTCTTCAACATTTTGTTTACTAACTTTGTGTTTTTTCGAGCCAACCTTACTATTTTATCTTAAGCTTAATATTTCCAAGATCATTTATTTTCTGAAACGTGCATGATTCTTCTGCGTTCTGTCAAGATAGCAGTCCATGCTTATTAAGTGTGGCAGTGAAATGCCAGGCTATGGAAAATACCTACTCTAAAAATAGCTCCTTCATACCCCCGGACATTCCGTATTCATAGGTCATGCATCAAATCTTCACATGATGCAGTTTCGAATTGGCGGGAGTTGTACCTATTACACACCACAACTATTTATATGATCAACATTTCTCTTGCAGAAAAGGCAAATTACATCGCCCTTCCTAAGTGTCGTTTATCCGTTTCAAGAATAGCACATGTCATAGCAGACAGTTGGTCCTGGTCCTGTTGACAGTGGTGTTGTGGTCTGTACAAGATGCTTGTAATTACTGACTAAAGAACGTAGAACGGTGGTGATGTGCAGACAAGATAACAAGTTCTGCAGTTGTAACATTCCGTATGTACAGGGTGTGGATGCAAGTATCCATTTGAATATATTTGAATTACCACCCCCTTTTTAATAGCTTATAAATTAGTGGATTAATGGCAGTATTGTGTGAACGGTATCCTTGCCTGGAACTTTAATTGTACAGAAGTGTTTGCAAAAATTTTATTAACTAGGTTAATCTCCTAGATATCTACAATATCGCATAATGAGTTAAAATATGTTATAGTAAATAGTCTTATGACATATATTTCCAATTATCAATATCAATATTAGATTAATACTAAGTTATCTATAAATATACATGAACTTGACTTTTATGTACAGTAATTATTGGAGTAATATTGTTTTTCAAATAATTATAAGCATTGTCTGTTTTTGTAATACTCATAAGCATATCTAACATTTATGATAAATATTATTTATTTGAAAAAATTATATACATGAAAATTGATTGATACTTGTAATCCAAATTAAGGTGAATAACATGTCTATTGCAATTGTTGTGTATATTTATTTTCAATTATCATGATATTCTAAAATTTTTCCAAAAGAATAGCTTTGTATTGGATACTTTTATGTACAGTTAATTGTATACCATACTATTCAAATTTATAAACCTATGAAATACAAATTATCTGCTACATTTTACTTGTTTACAAATAAAAAAAAACAATATAAAATACAATATCTGCACACATAATAATATGTTAATAATATACAGCATACAGTAAAAGGAATAGGTAAACACAGATATTTACATATACTGTATTTATTACATCAACCGGATACATATACTGTGCACTGTATATATATGCCGACTGACATACTTTAGCTCACAGTCACATAAAGACTGCTTACTAAATTGCCATCAAACGTCATTATAGACAAGCTTGATATCACAAAAAATGCATTCCTAACAAAATTAGGATTTTTGTTAGGTCAGATCAGGACAAGACCTAATTAAATTTAATTACATGTATTGCTGGATCTATCACACAAATTAATTCAACATCTCTGGAAACCTTTTT